>JAODAL010058597.1:0-21994 GCA_025379985.1 Phyllomedusa bahiana | reverse complement strand
TTTCTTGGATGTAAGAGCAATCAGGAGACAGCATCAAGGAGATCTGGGTGCTAGGCTCTACCTACTGACCATCAGGACATAGAGGAGCTAGTAGTCAACAAGGAGTCTGACAGCATGGCTCAGAAATATCATTCAGGAGACAAAGGAACATCAAAAGACTTTATTCTTGTGATTAGTGGAGGTTCCTCTATTGGAAGGTAGGCAAAAGTGCAAATTCCCCTTAAAGTATTGTCCAAGATTAGAAAAACATAGCTGCTTCCTCTGGATCAACTCTTTAGCAAAATAGGCTGAACTGGATGGACGTATGTCTTTTTTCAGCCTAACAAACTATGGAACTATATAACTGATTTGTGAAAATGCATGTCCATGGGCTGAGTCTGGTATTGCAATTCAGCTCCTCTAAGGTGAATGGGGATGAGATTGCAGTATCACACACAACCCACGGTGGGGGGATTGATGTATTTGGGAGAAAACAGCCCTGTTTTTGTAACAATGGACAATGCCCTGGATACTCCCAGAAGATCCCTTACGTAGGATACATTCTACAGAGTTGCTAGATGATAAAACAGAACTCACCACCTTCAGTTTGGGCCTCGTGCCCTTAAATGGCATCTTAATCCCTTTCACAATGATGTAAAGTTACTGCAGACTTGACCCTTCTATAAGAAAACATCAGCGACAACATCACTATGCAAAACTAAAGAGTATATCAGGCTGCAGTAACATTATAGCATTTTATGATGCCATGCCCCAGAGCTTTAAGCACTGGTGTTCTATGAACGATGGTGTGCTGTCCTTCTATGCTTATTACTGTGCCCTCCTGCTGCTTTACAGACATGTCTTACTGCTGCTGTTTGACTTCATAAAATTTTATCTTGAAACTTGAAAATTAAGAATTCAGCTGCGATGGGCTTAAAAGAGAAAACTCTGCTTTCACAGTTTGATCCATATATTATAGTCCATGTGTTTATTTTACTTTAACAGAATATTTTAGAGATCGAATTTACACGAACTAGAAAGAACATGGCAGGAAATGACCCTTTATGGTTTGTTCGGTGAAGGGGAGTGTTTCATACACACATGTGTCGTTAGCAGGTGTCCTCTTACCCCATTGTCACCAACTGAATACCCGTGTGTCTGCACATACAGCCGGGTCTATCTTTTGGCTAATTATCTTTTTTTCAGATTTACACTGGAAGCATGGGCATAACTACAGCAGTTGCAGCCACTAAAGATGCTATAGGGTCCTGAAGTGGAGGGGACGACTCAGGTGCAAAAACATTGTACCTTTTAGTACGGAATAACAACTTGATGGCTATGTACCTGTACTATGTGGGTTCTCCGGTATTTGGGATTATTATTCATACATTTAATTTTAGCTACTTAGGTTGTTTTAGTCTCCTGTCATTAGTTGGTGGGGTCCACCACATTTTGCTATGGGGATCTAGTTACACCTCTACGGCTATATCTACATGGTGGACAAAAAAACCACCTGAAAACCAAATCCTAAAAATGTTAATAAAACTGAGTTTTTTGTCTACTGCCTGTCAAAAGCTGCTGGAAAAACATTAGTTTTTTTGGCATGTTGTGAGTTTTTTGGCACTTTTTTTAAGAAATGCACAGCATTACATCTGCTGTGTATTTCTGTAAAAAATGTGGCAAAAAACATCCATCGCTTTATGTAGACTCCAATAGTAAATTTTCTGCCCTGCTCAGTAGTTATTTGCAACATGTTTCAAAAAACAACCAGCAAATAAATCAAGCAGAAAAAAAGACGTTCTGTGGAGACAACAGGATGTTTTTACTATACAAGTCTATGGGACCTCTTTTCAGTCATTTTTTCAGTGTTTTTTTTAAAACAAAAACACTGAAAAAAAATTACATTTTTGTGTGCAGTGGAGACATAGTCAAACTGGGAGTCATTAAATATAACAGAGTGGTTCATTTATATTGCCTCAATAACACACTAATACTACACAGTAAATTGCCACAATTCATAAATTGTATGTACTACCTAACAAAAGATACTAATCCTGCTTGCCAAAATCATGCAAGAAGGGAGTCATTAGGGCAATGACCTTAAATTTTTTTTCAGTTCAAAATTAGAAGTAGGACCATAATTAACACTAAGGGCGACATGTATGAAAGAAGGCGCATCAAAGTGAATAGTCGAGTCTCATTTTCAGTGTATAATGCACCTGATGTATGAAAGTGTTTTTTGTGCATTCATAAATGGAGTCTAAAGTTCAACACGCCTCGTCTATGTGTTAGGCACATTACGGAACTTAGGAGCATAAGTAATGCGCCTAACATGTATTAAGGTTATAGACAGGCTGGAAATAAGAGAAGTCATTAGAATAGCATGTCAGTGAATAGAAACTGATCCTGCTTGGTGAACCACAGTTCCCAGCAATACCTGTGGTGATTGTAGAATAAAGGGCAGAGCAGCAAAAATACATTTCAAATTTAATGTAGTAAAAATTTTAAATATAAAAATCTAACAACATAATAATGGGTTTTTTAATGTAAAATTTGTTATAGACTATTAATTTTAAATACATTTTATAGGAGATAATTTTATATTTTGGGGATGTTATATATTTTTATGATTTTAAATGATCATATTTTTCATTAAATTTAAATAATTAATTTTATATAGTTTGATAATTATAATAAATGACTTTTTATTATTATACTGATGTAAGTTGAGAAATATTGGACATTTTTGCTCCTTACATCAAATCTATCTCCACTTCGATTTCTCAGGCTCAGACAGACCCCATTGAAATAGGTCTGCCTGTCGGAGCAGTAAGGGCGCGTTCCCACTGCACAGGACAAATAACTGGCCGGTATTTGTCCTGTTTTGCGCCCGTCCCCACGTCCGCGGGATGGATGGCTTTTCTCCGTGATGAGAGGAGAACAGCCCTACCCCCTCCCATTGAGAAGCACATCTTCCGTCGGGAAACCAGATGGAAGATTGTGCTTCTACAATGTTTTCTGAGCGGACCGCCGGCGGCAAAACCGTCCAACGGCAAAACCTGTGCAATGGGGACTGCTGCACAGGTTTTGCATAGAGCACAATTGTGCTCATTTTCGGCCGGTTTTTCAGGCGGTCTGAAAAACCGCAAACCGGCTGAAAAACCGGCCGAAAACCCTTGCCGTGGGGACATGCCCTAATGTGTCTAGGTTTGCTGAACCACATTCATATATGTGTCTAATAATACGAGTGTGGCGCGACAGACCTCCATAACTCCCCCAGAACACCCCTTTATGATAGGCGCAAAAGTAAGTGTCGAGTCTTACGAACAATGCGCCTAACACATTCATTAGGTGCATTAGACATCGTAGGCTGCTCAGCTAAGTGCACTGTACTCCAGAAAAAGGATGAAAAACTTTCATACATGTCGCCCTAACTTCTAAAATTTCTGTGCCAATTCTTTTCTCAATGTAGTTAATGGAGGAGACGTGCCACAAATACCAAGAAATAAACAACGAAGTCACAAATGCCTGGTGTGAACCCTTCATTGAGGAAATTACTTCAGAAAGAAAAGTGTAAAGATAGTTTAACGTTGTTAATGTTTTAGTCACCAAAAATAAATTACAAAAATGTAAAATAAGTGCCACACAGTGAACATCTATGAGCAGTAAACACAACACCAGCATATTATATAGAACGTGTGCTGGCAAGTTAGTTATTCAATATAAAACAGAGGAGATAACGCAGTGATGAATGGGCAAGAAAGCGGCTTTAGCTTGTCAAGCACCTTCTAATTTTAATGAATTGTGAGCTGGCTTGTCAGCAGGAAGCATTCTCAGTAAATAAAATTTTAAAGTGGCAATCCCTCTAAGGAGTCAGAATGAAAGCAAAGCAGTGACATGTTTAATATGTTTAATGCAGAAATGTGTGTGATCTCCAAATAATCTCCAGGGAGCAGAAGTCGCTTTGCAATTATTTGCACATACTCTTGATGGGAACTGACTGTCCTTCATCTGGGTTAAAGATTCATTACCCTAACTTTGTACGTAGACACCCTGACCAAGGAATTGGATTGTTGTCGTCCTCTTCTTGTTGCCAACTGGGACACATGATCCCATTCCAAAAATGTCTACTTTTTTTTTTAACTAGAAATTAAGGTAGGCCCACACTAAAGTATGGTTATGCTAGTCATGCCTGGGGGCGCCTTTCTTCAATCTAGTTAAAATAGATTAGACATCCAATGCAAAGGCTTTATATCTGTTTCCCATACCTGTTTTACAATCTTGCTTTAGCTTTTACATAAGCATACCAGTTGTTCTGTTTCATATATATATATATATATATATACTATATATTTTATATATATATATATATTTTTTTTTTTTTTTTTAAAAGCAATCTTTACTTAAAAGGCCTCGTTCAACGGCTTATTTCGCGCGGATTTGCCGACGGATTTTGACGCATCGTCAATCCGTAGGCAAATCAGTCAGAAATAAGTAACAGCCTATTTTCTATTGATTTCAATAGAAAATACGGCTCGTCGTTCACACGACGCGTATTTCCGTGCCGGATTGCCGCCGCGGATTGACGACGGCAATCCGGACGGAAAAACAATGTGCATGTCAATTATTTACGGACGGATTCACCACCTACAAAGATTGTAGATGGTGAATCCGTCGAGAAATCAGTTACAAATACGTGCCACACTTAGTGGCTCTTATTTGCAACTGATTTTCAACTGATTTCAGAACGTATTTACGATCGGCAATCCGATGTAAATACGTTCTGAAATAAGCCGTGTGAACGAGGCCAAAAAGTCCCAATTCTGCCCCATATATCACTGCCTCAGATGTTGTGTTTCCCAAAACACTGACATAGTAGCATGACTGCTTGGACAATACAATCATGTCATTAATGTAATGTCACAAGGGTGATGTGCCCAAGAATACAACCCCTAGCAAACATTATAGCATCAACATAGATTTTTACTTTATTTCACAGCAAATACACAAATTCTAGATATGACATAAAGCAATGTTTGGTTAATTGCTGAACATTTTGGCCTCATATAATGTAACATAACGTCAACAACAAAAAAAAAGAAATATTTAAATTATTACAACATGTTTTTTCCCCCTCATCAAATAAAGGAAAAAATTATGGAATAATTTGAGAGGAATGTTCACCAAAGTCAACCAAGCAACAACACAAGGTCCAACAGGGTGTGGGTCACCCAATAGGTACAATGTCACACGAAAGAAAGAAGACTATGAAACATAAATGAATGTGAGCCTTGGAAGTATATATACAAAAATTAATAAACATATAAAAAACATATAGAATTAAAAAATATTATTATAAAGTAATTAAAACCTACAAAATTCCTCCATTTACCCTCCCCTTAGACAACTAATCTTGCCTGCACAAAAATAGAGCAACCGCCTTGGTGAGCGCAATCCCATATCGAAACCTAACCCTATCAACAGCCCTGATGTTACCCTACGATACACCTTTCAGCTTGTCTGAGGTGAAAGGGGATGAGATGCAGTATCACACACAACCTACGGTATTGATATATTCAAAATTGTAAAAATTGTTACTTTGAATAGGTAGATTCATGTGAATAACTGTCAGGTGGGCGGGGCTAGCATTGGGTGGGCATGGCTAACACCTGCTCATGAATAAGCTGGACTCTTTTCTGGCTGCAAACTGCCAGATTTGAGCTTTAAATACTCTAAAACAGAACCCTTACCAAAATAAGGGGCACAGCGCTGGAAACAGCAGGTCTGTCACTAGCTTGTGCTGTCCTCAGCAAGGGGACATAATCGATGTGACAGGTTCTCTTTAACATCTGTGTTTCCACTAACTAGTGTAGCAATTCATTTGTTTGCTATATTGTTGCTTGCTTTATTGTAAAAATTTTTAGTGGCTACATTTGCGTTACTCCCTGTTGTCTCTAAAGGGTATATTGTAGGGCACCATCAGGGTTGTTAATAGGATTAGGTTCTGGTATATGGTTGTCCTTATCAGGACGCTAAGGCTATGTCTCCACTGCAATGAAAAATGATCGTATTTTCGGCAGTTTTAGGATTTTAAAACCGCCGAAAATACAATTGTTCAGCCAGCCCATAGACATTAATAGAAAAAAACACCTGTAGTATCCACATGTTGTTTTTTCTCTGCTCGTCTTTTGGCACCAGTGTATTATACAACATGTTGTATTATATGCCGGTGCTTTCAGTTTTTTTGTCGTCTTCCCATACAATCAATTGTATGGACCGACGGCAAAAAAATGAGAACCGATCACGGTTTTTGTGCAAAACGTGACAAAAAACGTCCTGCATCGAAAAAAAAGGTCGACTTTCTGCTGTTTTTTGTCCAATGCAGTGTAGAACTAGCCTTATTCTGTTTTTTTTTATTCTATATCTTTATTAAAAGTTAAGTTTTAACTTTCCAAGACTCACATTCATATGTTTTCATATGTTGCTCACCAAACCAAAACAAACTGTCTCATATTGCTTGCCTCAATCTTTTTTCACCTCACGGTGATGTTTTTTGAGCTAATCTGTACTTTTCCTATGCTATATGTAGCCTCCCTTCTTTGCAGCTGAGCAGAAGTATTAACTGTAAGCAGATTATCTTTGTTCAGTAAAACTACATGGCCCAGGAACATTTGCTGTGCTTTGTCTATTTTCATCCATCTTAACTTCAGCCTCAGTGAATGCCCCCTGTTTCCTCCCTACTGTTGAAAGACTGCCCTGTAAAAAGCCACACTGATCTCCTGGGCTTGACACAAAGCTGTTTTCGGTTTGTCCAACACACAAAACTTCTGAGTTTCCCATCATCTAACAGCTAATTTTGGGCTGTACTCCATCTCTTCTAGGAGTCTGTACAAAGGTCAATTTACATAAGCAGAAATTGGTATTAGCAATCTTTAATATGATTGCTATGAGCAAGTGTGTGTATTCACATACACTAATTATAGTCTCAATAATCTTTAAAAATCATAATTTGGTAACTCTGTAAGAATGTTAAATGTAGCAATCAAACAATTCATGTTAACATATCACAATGTCGGGCAGATGAGCAATTATTTTTATGCTTGTAGAAATGATTATTTGCACGATCAGCAAATGCTTTAATCACTAATGATTCAGTTGCTATACCTTTTTACATTAGGCGATTATTGTGCACCCTTGTTTATTAAAATACCTAGGAAAAAAAGTCACGTATCTAAAATATACCTTTTATTAACGTTATTTAAAAGTAAGATGTCAATCCCCCCAAAAACAAACAAAGTATACAAAAAATATCCTAATACTAAACTAACCCTACTTGGCTTAAATGACCCTAAATCCCAAACACGGGGTAATGCGCCCCAAACAGGGCGGCCCCGTCCGGAACCTTGCCCTTATGCACACTTACCCTGATAATAGAAGATGTCCCCTATTATCAGGGTAAGTTCCGGACGGAGCCGCCCTTTTTGGGGCGTATTAACCCGTGTTTGGGATTTAGGGTCATTTAAGCCAAGTAGGGTTAGTTTAGTATTAGGATATTTTTTGTATTTCTTTGTTTGTTTTTGGGGGGATTGACATCTTACTTTTAAATAACGTTAATAAAAGGTATATTTTTGATACGTGACTTTTTTTCCTAGGTATTTTTGTAAATTTTCATGTATCATTGTGGGGGCGTGTAGGTGGATCTTACGTTTAAGCCTTCCTCAGTTTTTCTTTTTTGCACTCTTGTTTATTAACATTAAAATCTGACAGAATATCTGCTGATGTTAGTGAGCTGTTAGGTTATGTTCACACAATGTACTGCAGTGCATACAGTACGCACCACAGTACACTTTGTGTTTCGGGAGCTTGCACTAATACGCCTGTACTCCTGCGGCGCGGGGGCGGGGCTTGCATTACTCGTGACGCGTATTCGCTGTGAATAATTGACAAGTCACTTATCTCCCCGTGCATACAATATTATTGTTTTGTACGAACGGGGAGAGGAGGTCTAATCCATAGTTCTCTATGAGAGCTATGGATTACCATAATTATGGGTCGCATTTCCCCAGTACGCCAATACGCCGTGAAATACTTGGCAAAATGTGCCCAAAAATAACCCGTGTGAACATACCCTAAGTCTATTAACTGTATAGAATTTAAAAGACCTGTGTTTTCAATATAACAATCCTCAGGAAAGTTTTTAAAAACAACTACAGGTGGATGTAAGTCCTTAACACGTTTAAAAATGTGGGGGCAAATTTATGATTACTGTCAGATGCTAGGTGGACTAGGCAGCCTATGGATATGTTCAAATGATTTGACGTGGAATTCTCATGCAAACTGACTCCCATTCATTTGAAAGGGAAGTCCATGCAGTACTTTATTATTTATTTTCTACATTTACATAGTGCTGATGTAGTCCACAGCGCTGGACAGAGACTGTCATCAGTACACACTGTAAAGGACAGTGTAGATTTTCCACGCTACGGATTTCAAATTTGTGGTGTGGAAAACAAAGGATTGAACATGTTCATTTTTTGAAGCAGATCCTCATTGGATTCCGCTTCAGCAGGCATGAAGTCTGATATAGGGATAACCTGCATACTAATCAGAGGTGAAAACCTCCTATGCAGAGATAAAATATGATAGGAAAAACCTGACATGTGTACATACCCATTGTGGAAGCTGTAGCAGAAATACGTGATAGCCTTAAATTTGTGTCACAGACTTTCACATTTTCTGCTGTTTTGGACACAGGCTTAGCCCCATTTTAGTGGATCTAATCTGCTTTGTGGATAGCTGACACAGAATCCACATCAAAAAGTAACGCCATCACATTATTTCCGCATTTCAGTTCTGCAGTGGAAGAATTTATGCTGCATTGTTGAAACTATAACTTAATCCCATGGAAAAAAATTGGATTAAGCTTGAACATCGTTTCCACAATGGAACCCATACAAAAAACCTACATGTGAACATACCCTAAGGATGTACCAAATGTATTACAGTGGCTGATGGATGATATGTTTGCCTATCTATAAACTTGTGTAACTTTTTATATCAACTATCGGTTGACTTACTTTGCATCTCTAAAATGAGGTGTGCCAAAATGCTCCAAGTTATGGCACATTTTAGGACAATGCCCAAGTGCAAACATTTCCGCTTATGGTGTTCTGGGCAAATGCCATAATTCTAATGTCCATGTACCAACATACTGTATACTCTTGACTTTTTTTACCAAGGGGTTGTCCAGTATAAAAAAATGTTATTCCCTTTGGGCCAAGGTAGTCCAAAAAAGAAAAAAACAACCACTAATAGTTACAAAATTTTCACTCCCACCCCACCCTCTGTCACTCTCGAGCTCCCTGTGATCCCTTCCTCTTAAATTCAGAGTTCTCTCCCCAATGGAGGGGGTTGTGCTCCAATGTAAGTGAAAGGAGCATAAACCTCTCCTCTGTTTTGGAACAAGAACCCGGAAGTGGAGAGAAGCATATCACTGGATGATTGGGAGTGACAAAAGGGTGGGGGAGGAAGGGTAAGTAAGTATTCTTTTTTTTTTTCTTTTTAGACCACCCTGGCCCCAGTGGAATACAATTTTTTTTTAAATCAAAGGCGGATTTAATGACAAGATGTACACCCTGTTGATTAAACTGGCTCAGCAGTTATATGCTCTATTATTAATAAATCTTCTGCATTACTTCTCACCTAAATTATTGTGAATTAGCTCGTGGAATTTTAATGTCACTATGAATGAGCATTTTTATCAATTCTAGTCCCATATAAGGGGAAAGATCTCTCCTTGAGTCTTTGGTCAGTGTGAGAGTTTACTTGCCATTCAGACCTCACTGATTGTTTTGCATAAAGCAAAGGCTTATGGGAAAGGAGCTGAGGAGCTCCACAGCGCACTCTATTGGATGTAGTTATCCTCAGTTCACATGTAGCTCGCAGGAGCCTAGCAATGTGAAAGGAATTTGAGTCAAACCAGTTTAGTTCAACTACAGACAGCTGTTTCGGGGTATCTGCCCCTTGTCAGTGCAGTGTAGAACTTACTGGTTGGCTGGGTGAGAGGCAAGAGCTTTGAAAGGGGAAAGATCTCTCCTTGAGGAACCAAAAAATTGGTCGGTGTGAGGGTCCCATGTAAGTGAGCATAGAAATTCTCTAAAAGCTGATCAGATACATTAAATATTCTTACCAGTAGATAGAGACCAAATGATGATACTGCCGTCACTACATGGATGACTGCCTATTGGTTTTTCATTCATGTACGTGGGTCTCCAGTATTTTTTTCTCCACTTTCCTTATGTTAATACGAGCATGACTTGATCCTTCTTGTATTGTTTGCCCCATATACTTATTATAGAAACATATCATAATCCTATCCAGCTTCAACAAAGAGCCTGATTTAGAGTAATAAATTCAAAAAATACAAATGCCACAACAAGGTAACATAAATAATACATATATAATCAAACCAATGTGTATAAATAACCAATTCAAAATAAAGCCATAATAATGGGATAATAAAGACCAAATAGCACGCTGAAAAGACCCAATGCACGTTTCGCAGGAATGTTTCATCAGGGGTCAGTATTTTTTTCTCCACTTTCCTTATGGTAATACGAGCATGGGTTGATCCTTCTTGTATTGTTTGCCCCATATACTTATTATAGAAACATATCATAATCCTATCCAGCTTCAACAAAGAGCCTAACCCTTCACCACAGTGTTCAGATAACATAGGCTCTGACCCCTGGCTCTGCATTTCACTACAGACACACACAGCTACAACGCCAAACAAAACTAAATTTACCCAATAAAATAAATATTTCTTTATTGAAAGTAAAGTAACACAAATACAAAAATAAACAATAGCGGTGCAAAAAAGTGCCAAAAGTGCTTCAGGTAAGTATATCCCAAATCAAAATAACTCAATCAAAAAAGAGGATAATAAAAATGGTACACATGATTTAGAATAATAAATTCAAAAAATACAAATGCCCCAACAAGGTAACATAAATAATACATATATAATCAAACCAATGAGTATAAATAACCAATTCAAAATAAAGCCATAATAATGGGATAATACAGACCAAATAGCATGCTGAAAAGACCCAACGCACGTTTCGCAGGAATGCTTCGTCAGGGGTCAGTATTTTTTTCTCCACTTTCCTTATGGTAATACGAGCATGGGTTGATCCTTCTTGTATTGTTTGCCCCATATACTTATTATAGAAACATATCATAATCCTATCCAGCTTCAACAAAGAGCCTAACCCTTCATCACAGTGTACAGATAACATAGGCTCTGTCCCCTGGCTCTGCATTTCACTACAGACACACACAGCTACGTAATGCATGTATCTGCCCCGCACTATCACCGGACTCATGATTTATGCAAGGATACAGAAGATCAAGTTGAATGAACAGGGAAGGAGCCCAAAGTCAGTGGCGGATTAACCACGGTTTAAGCTAAAAATAGCACATGAAGTACTCATCAGCTCTTGTGTCTTCAGTGTCTGGAGCGCAACAGGATGATAAAGTGCTTAAATGATACAATGCTAAAAAAAATAGACCTATATATCACACCACGCGTTACACTAACAACCCTAACACAAGATAAAAATAAAAATTGTTGAAATAGTAAATTTACTCTCCAACGTTTAATATAAAAGATGACTAGTCCTGGATTTTTGAATACAGGATAAAGCGAATTCTTGGCATCTAAGGCTAGATTTACATGTAATAAAACGGATGCTAAAAAATACACATGTGCACAGTGTGTATTTATATTGATAACAAAAGGACACTTATGATACATATTTTAGTGCAGAATATGTAACATGCATGTCAAAACTCCATATGTGAACATAGCTTATGAGTACATGAAAAAATGCATTTAAAAAAAGTGGATATGTAGAAGATAAACACACGGCACTCATTATATGACGTTTAAATCTTCCTTTATTTCGGCACAACTTCCTGTGGAGGGGCAGACATAGGATGCGTTCGTACACAGGCAACAGCTGTTTCGCGCTTGCTCGCGCTTCTTCTCAGTGCCGAGTGGCTGAGAAAAAGCGCGAGCAAGCGCGAAACAGCTGTTGCCTGTGTACGTCGTATGGTGAGAGCCGTGTGTTTATCTTCTACATATCCACGAGTATCAAAGGACTGTATCTTTGTACACACAGAGCACCACGGAACACGTTTCCATAACAGTAATGCAGGGGAATGCTGAACCATGCTTAAGGCGGAGTAGGCAGTGCCAGGGCATTAATTCTTTCCTACACGTTTGCATTTAAAAAAAAGACAGGTTTTTAAATGTAAGATGAATATTGTGTTTTTGGGGGTGAATTTTTTTACTGTAAGGGCATGTTCACATTATGTACTGCGGCGCGTACAGTGGGGGGGGGGGGGGTGGCAGCCCGTCTGCCCCATTGACATGTCACTTATCTCCCCGCTTGTACAATCCGATCGTATTGTACACGCGGGGAGAGGAGGCGTAATCCATAGTTCTCTCCGAGAACTATGGATTACCGTAATTTCGGCGCGCATCTCGCCCATATTAGAGCGCAAATACGCGGTGAAATGCACGCCAAAAGTACGCTGTGTGAACATACCCTAAACCTAATTTTCGATGTGTAATTTTCCTGGCAAAATCCTTTTAGGAAAAAAAACAAAACATTGACCCTAAAAAATTCCACAAGCCAAAACACAATGGGGCACATTTAGAAACGGAAATTTGGGCCCCCAAAATTTTCCCATGTGCAATTTGAAACCAAAAATACTGGTGCAATGCTTTAAAACCACTTTTTAAAGTTTTTAAAACTTTTTCAAAGACTCTTTCAGGCAAAAAGTGGTTGGCCCTGAAAAAAGGGGCATGGTTATTACCCATGTGTGCCAAAAAAAACCCAAAAAAACTTTTTGGTTTTAAATAAGGGAAAAAATTTAAGGCAAAATAATAAAAAAGTGTTTAGATGAGAGAATCTAAATATTCACCAAAATTAAAATCAAAACATTAAAAAGGGGGGGCCTATTGAAAAGACTACCTATTTTAAAATTTACACTTGGGCCCCAACATTATGAAAACGGTCTTGGTCTAAGACTTTCTTCTTGCCATAGAAATTATTCAAAAGATCCCTCCCATTTTTTCAGAGAAACTATATGAAATGAGGGGGCCCTTTTGGATTGGTTGCAAATGGGCAACAAAGTTTTTTTTAAAATCCCAAAAGACTTTTTTCTTTAATGTGGCCCTAAGTTTAGCCCCAGAAATTGATAAATCTGACCCATGGAGCAGTTTTAAAAATTAATTTTTGACTTCAATTAGAGCATTTAGGCATGTTTGATGGGGAAATGTGATTTTTAACGGGGGGCACTTTCCCTTTTTTTAATAGTTTTTTGGCACATCTTTGGTCAGCATGGTCACCTCTTTGAAATCGCGCCAGTTTACTCTCCAGTTTTTATATGCATAAAATTGGCCTTAAGAATGGTAGTGTAAAAAATTTAAGAAGTTTTCAACAATTCACATTTTTTTTTTCTACAAAAATTTTTGGGGCAAAGGGGTCTAGCATGGTGCAAAAAGTGTCTAAAACATAATATTAGTGTGGTAAATAAAATTTCCACCAGATTTCTGGTGCATTGCAAGCCACATTTCTGGCACACAGCCCTGAATAAATCTATTGTATGTAGTGCATTTAAAAACCTGATTTACGACGTCAAAAACAAATGGCCACTACGAATAATTTTTTTAAATCCGTAAAAAACGTCATTAGAATTTTTTATGAAAAAAGGGTTTTTTTCTACAAAGGGGCTGGGGTTTTTGCGCCCAGCTGAGGTTGATTTTTCTTAAAAAAATTTTTTAAAGCACTTTTTCCCCGTTTTATATTTTTAAATTTTTTTTTGGGGCCCCCAATTTTAAATTTAAAAAGTCGGGAGTAAAATTTAAAAAAAGCACTCCCTTTAATTTAAAAACCAAAATTTTAAAATTTTATTTTATATATATATAAATATTTTAATATATATATATATATATTATAAAATTTTATATATATATATATACATATAAAAGGGGGTTGAAAAAATGTTCCTCATTTTTAAAAAATTAAACCCTAGAGAGGGGGCGAACCCGATTCTAACGAATTTAAATTTTTTAAAATTTTTCAGGAAAACTTGGTTTTGGGAACAAAGGGCAAATTTTTGGGGGGAATTTGGGTAAAACGAAGGTGCTTTTGATTGAAAAAATTTGGGCGGCGAGCACATGGCCCCTACAGGGGGGGAAAACCAACTCGGGGAAAGGAAAAGGGGCCCAAATGGGCCTGCTTTACATTGCAGAGGTGAACCCAATAAAGGACCGGGGGGATTCTGGGGAATAACCACTAATAAAGCCCCGGGCGCGACCCGGGGAAGCTCACACTCCCTAAACTGTCCATCAGGGAAGGGGCTCCCCGGGGGTGATGGGTTTACTGAAGAATTGATTTTTTTTAAAGCCTTTTTCTGTGGGGGGGGTCTCGCTTGTCTCAGGGGACTGTTCTCAAAAATGTTCTTTTTCTTTTTTTTTGGGGGTTTTTGGGGATTTTAAAATCCAGTTTGCTTCCCCCTGCAGTTTTGCATATAATTCAATTTTCCAAGGGGATCTAACCAGTTTCCCTTTTGTTTCATTTAAAGAAACAGCTTTTTTTACAATACAAATCCCAAACTTCTTTTTTGGGGCTTTTTTTCCAATTTCTTTTGCGCAATTTACATCCGGGTTTTTTAATTAAGCTTTTTTGCGGGTGTCTGACCCCAAAAAACCCGGGTTCTTTTTCAAACGCCAAAATATAAAAATTTTTTCCCTGTAGCCAAATTTTCACAAGAAAAGGGTTTTAAATTACAACTGTATCTTTGTTGGGGCGTAAAAACACGAAATTTTGAAAACACGCTACAAAGCTATTTTTTTGGGGGGCCTCAATTTTTTTGGGCGAAATTTTTCACCCGGGGGAAAATTAAGCGTTTTTTGCTGGGGGGCCCTGATCCCAAAAAAAACCCGCCCTTTTTAAAACGCCAAAAATAAAAATTTTTTCCCTGTAGCCAAAATTCACAAGCAAAGGTTAATTAAAACTGTATCTCTTTTTGTGTGGGTAGAAAAACGCAATTGTAACACGCTAAAAAAGCAACAAATTAGTGCGGCCAATTTTTTGGCGCTTTTACACCCAGGGGTTTAAATTAAAAGCTTTTTTTGTGGTGTGTTGACAAAAATTTAAACCGCCCTTTTTTAAACGCCAAAATATATACTTTTTTCCTGTAGCCTAATTCATGCCCCAATTTTAATTTAAAGCCTTTTTGTGTTTTTAAACCCATTTAGTAAAAACACAGGGGTTTTTGAACCCACATACAAGTAAATTTTTCCTGGCCATTTGTTTTAAGCGCAATTTATACCCAAAGGGTTTACCAAGCTTTAGGGGGTTCATTTGGAGTCAAAAGGGGGTTTGTTTTTTTTAAATCAAAACAAAAACTATCAAACAGGTCTTTAAATTTTAAACAAACAGAAATTTCAGACGGGAGATTGGAAAGGTTTGCACCTGCGAGTGGAAAGTGGCAAAAAAAAACCCCTGGAACGGGCCCCAGGCGCATACAGCAAAGGGGACTTTCCGCAGCAGGGGTCCCTCGGTAAGGCCACAACTGCCGCGCATCTAGGGGCCGGTGTTGAAGTTCAGAAACCCCAAAGGGTTTTCTTGATTGGTTAAATTTGGTAAACCCTTTTCCCTCCCAGATGACACTGAAAACCCCAAACCCAAAAGGGGCCCGGTGGGAACCTCAGACACAACCTTTATTTGGCAGGGGCCCGGGGGAGGGGGTCAGGGGCCCCTCACCTGTCCCAACCCCCCTCTGTCCCCCCGGGTTCCCTCACCAAGATCAAATTTGGTTGGGCTCAGGCCACAATAGGAGATGAACAATTTGAGGAGGGCGGGTCAGAAAGCTATTGGCAGTAAAGGGAAAAGGGGGCCAAAAACGCCTGCTTTTTTTTTGAGTAGGCGGCAAAGAAAGTGTGGGAGGGGGGGGTCATTTTTGTGAAAAGGTCGGGCCTCGGAAACCGGGGACCGGTGTGGGGGACAGCAAGTGACGATAAAACAAAAATAGATGTTTGAGTAGCCGACCGCATTTGGGGAAAACCGGGGTGGGGGCAAGGGCTTCATCACGTCGGGAAAAAGAGGGCTTTCAGTTTTGCGCGTCGGCGCAGCCACCCCAGAAAGTGGGCCCTTTGTGGCCGTGAAAACAGCAGGAAAAAGCAGCAGTGGGGAGGTGGGGAAACCAAGGGGCCAAAGGGGTTTAAAAAACCCCCCTTCCCCACCAAAGAAAGTAGCGGGACGGGGGGCTCAGCAAAGGGCAGCGGGGGGCCAGTAGTCACTAGTGCGGGGGTTTTGGGGGGTAAAACCCGGGATACTCGGGGGTGGGGGCGTTTTTTTGGCCAAAGGGGAAACCCCGGGAGGAGCCGAATATGGGTAAATCTAGAATCGGGTTGGGCAGAAAGTAAAGCGTGGCCGGGGAGCAAAACGTTGGCCCCAGGGCCCCCCTCCCGTCAACACGGGCAGCCCCACCATCCGGTGGCCTGGGGAGAAACTTTGGCTCAATGGGGGTGGTCCATCCTCCCCGCCCCCCAGTAACAGCAGCACCGAGCGCCCAGGGGGCACGATCCCTTTGCAGCCAGTCAAGGTTTCCACCACCTCTTCAAAAAAGGGAGCTTTTCTTTTTTGACATCTCCCGGCCCAGATGTCCTCCCTCCTCACTACTCAGGGGCGCCAGCGGGTCTTTTCAGCGGGGGCGTTTGCAAAGAGACAACAGTATGCGTCCAACCCCCCTTTAAGGGGTGCAGAAGCTGCCCGGGGGCCCCTGCCCCAAGTTTTGGGTTACTGCAGTCCCCCCCTTTCCCAAATGGGGAAATTTTGCACCGTTAAAAGAACAAATTTTGGTTTGTCCCGAGCCGAGAGGGGAATTTCCCAAAGCCGAAATTTTTTCCTTTTCCCAAAAAAGGCAAGAACCACCTTTTCAAAAATATGTAAAACAGAAGGGGGGTCGGGTCCTTGATTTTAAAGGTTTTTTTTTCCAAGGTGCACACACGGGGGACGTCTGGAGCTGAAAACTAGGGTCAGGGCCATTTAATTTTCCTTTTAAAAGGGCCCCCACTGGGTAAAATGGCTTCCCCCCCGGAAAACCCCCAAAAACCCTTGGAAAGGAGACGCCGCTTTCCCTCCCCCACTTTGTCAAACTGCTCCCCCTGCGCCACTGTCCGCCCCCTCCTCCCCACCACCCCCACCACCACCATCTCAGCCCCACAATTTATTTGCCCTTCTTACCACATGTTGGGGGGCACAGGGGTGTCACGCATTTCTACCCCCTGGCTTTGCCTGGCGAATAAAGCACCAGGGGGGGAACTGCTCCGGGGGTTCATGCAGCAAAAAACCCAATGTGTGGCTTTCTCCGCGCCAACGGCAAATCGGAACCATGGTGACGGAAAAATGGGGGGAACTTGGTGCCCCGGCGCACCGAGGGGGGGAAGGGTCCTTGCGCCCGATGGCACACGTGTTCAATCTGGTTTAAAAAGGGTTTCCTGAAGTTTTTTCCAAACCGTTCTTCAAAAACATTCTGAAAAAATGGCCCCGGAAACTGTGCATGCATTTTACCCCTTTCCCTTCAAACCGGGAAACCCCCCTCCTCGGTTGCAGGGGGCCCAAAACGGCCCCCCCAACCCACTCTGATATGCAATTTTTTCCCCCCGCGGGAAAATTCCCAGCCTGAACATTTTGGGAAACCGACTGGATGAACAGAGAAAGGCCATTAACAATTTTTTGTTTTGATCCGGGCAGACAGAAGTACCCCCCTGGGGAAAATTTTGGGTTTGTAGCCGGGTGGCAGCTCAGGGCTTTACACCTGCCGTTTGTTTGGGGGCCCAAATTCGGGGAGGCACGTTTTTGGGGCATTTCCCAGGCCCAAGGGGATAAAAATAAAAATCTTTTCCAACTCCCTTCATTCCTTGGAACAGATGCTAAAAACCCGTCGGGGCGGGGGGAATGAAGACGGGGGCGACTACATCTCGTGGCCACATGAGTCCGGAGGGGGACTAAAAATGGAGGACAGGAGGAGGACATTGGGAAAGAAGCATGTTGGTGAAATGAGTGGATTTTCTACCCAGGTTAAAAGGGGAGGAGGGGCAGGGCAGCTGGAGGAGGTGGATGGAGATGAGGAAGATAGGGAGATGACCCCCCCCAAACACCGTTGGGGGTATACAGTGGAAAAAGGAGGGGAGGGGGCCCCCCCGGATTTACTTGTGCAGATGGGCCGCAGCATGCTTATTTGCCTGGCTATTTAAGCCGAATAAAATCAGCATCCCGGGAGAGGGATGACCTTTTGGTCTCCCCCTAAAGGAAAACCCCGCTACCGGTCCAAAAAGGGAGCCTTTTTCCCCGTATTGGGGAGGGAAGACAAACCCCAAATCTATAGGGGAAAAACCCCCGAAAAACCCGTTGGAGGCCTAAAAGTGCGGCATCGTCCCTCCTCGGGCGGGGCTGACCGGGGGGTTTTCCCCAGCGCTCAGTACTACTGCCGCGGCTTTTGGGGGAAGGTGGGGGGGGGGGGGGGGGGAGGGGGCAGTACCCCTCCCCTCAGTAGTTAAACCCAAGTCTGGAGCACTGATTTAGCAGTTCCTTTTACCCCGCCCCAAAGGGGAGGGGGGGCAGTGCCCAAACAGCAGCAGGGGCCCCGGGGCGTCCCCCAAACCAAAAGGGTTTTTGGCCCACTTGGACACAAATCTCCCACCTTTGTTAGAAGATCCGTGGAAATACCTGGGGAGCCCAAAAATGGATTGTGGCCGCCCTCTTTCCGAGTTTGCAGTGGAGAAGCCGGCCTTTCCCCCAGTAGTGTGGCATCAGAGGGGGGGGTGTTCAGTGGGCGGGGGGGCCCTATTACCCCAAGGAGAACCCGCTTTTCCAAGGGAAAAAGTGGAAAGGGCTGACCTTTGCCAAAAATGAATCAGGGGTGGATCCCCGGGCCCGGATTTCCAAAACACCAAAGCCTTAGGCGTCAGTCTGGGTTTTAAACTACCCGCCCCCAGCCACTATTCTGATGCCCCCACCCACCTGAAACCACCATCTGCTGGGGCTTTTTCTCCATCTTCCTACCCCCCATCTTTACCCGGGGCGGGGAAAAATTTGGCCCCCCACCTCAAAAACTTCCCGTAATTTTGCCACTCTTTACCTCATGCTTTTGCTGCGTTGCCGTGACAAACCCACTTTTGTCAAATTTTGGGCCCCTGTTGCCCCCTTTTTGCTGCTGTGGTGCTGCCCGTACCTTTCACACGTGTTTATTGTTTCCACTGCCCGACCCCAAGCTGCTGCCCCCCCGTGACCTCCCCCTTAATCATTTTGCCCTCTGTGGATTCCTCCGTTTTTCCACCTCCCCGAATTTTCATTGTTTCCCTGCCTGATTCTATACGGGTGCCGCCGTGACCCCTACTGTGGATTGTGCCCCTCTGTGGCCCAATAATGTTTTGGCCCGCCCCCAGAATGTCATTGTGGCCCCCTTTCCTGGGCCTCATACGCTGCCGCCTTGTTTACCTTTCCCCCCCCTGGTCAAATTTTGGGCCCCCCTGTTTCCTAAATACTGTTTTGCCCCTCCAAAAATCATTGGCCACTTCCCGATCTCATCTGCTGCTTTCGGCCCTCCACACGTATCATTTTGCCCTCTGTGGCCTTTAAAACTGTTTTTCCGCCTTCCAAATTTTCCCTTTTTTCACTGAATGACCCCATTCCCGCTGCCCCCGTTTAACCCCCGCTCTCAAATCATTGTTCCCCCTCTGTTGGGTTTCCCCGTTTTTTTGGGCCGCCTTTCAGAATGTCATTGTGCCCCCTGCCCCGAAACCTCATACTGCTGCCCGCCCGGGGACCCGGGCCACTCTCATTAATTTTGCCATTTTTGTGGGTTCCTCCTGGGTTTTTCCCCCCTCCCGAATGTCATTGTGCCAAATGCCGACCCCTTTGTGTGGCTGCCGCCCTCCCCCTCCAGACTCTGTCCCCAAGTTGCCCACCTACTCTCAGCTTGTTTTTTTTTAAGCTTTCCGGGTGGCATGACTTATCAGAAATGCATTTTTCCCCCCTTTAGTTTTTGGTCAGTTTTTCCCCCCTAAATGCCCCGGGAATTTTATAGTGAAAACGATTTTTAAAGGGGCTTCCCGGGAGTCCCTATGCGGGGTTTAACAAAAAAACAAATTGTTGAAGGAAACCCAAACCCCAAAACTTTTCCCCTCATATTTAAGCATGGCACAATTTCTACAGCAAACCCCGCAAGGGTCTGTTTCAGCCTGGAAAAAGCTGTTTTTTTTTTTTTTAACCCCGGGTTTGTGCCGAAGTAAATTTGGGGGAACCCAAACAAAATTTTTTCGGAAAATTCGGGGTAGGTTTACCAAGAACCGAATTTTTTTAGGGAAAATTTGCCCCCCCTTTTAAAAAACAAACCATAAAAAGTAAAAGTAAATTTTTTTTGATATTTATGTTATATTATGTATAAAACAAAAACAAAAAGGGGGGACATGTATAAAACTGTCTAGGTTTTAAAATTCACTTTGTTGCCCATAGCAACCAATCAGGACGCCACTTTCATTTCATGTAGTGCTCTGGAAAAATGAGAGGGGCGCTCTGATTTTTGCAACCCACACACACACATGTATATACTTTGGGCCACATGTTTTCATACATGTGGCCCAAAGTAGCAAGCATTTGTGAAGTGAAAAGAAAATGATACATGCTTTTCCAAATTTGTGCAAATAAAAACAAAGTGTGGCGTGCATATGTATTCAGCCTCTTGTGCTCCTGACATCCCGAAATAAAATCCAGTGTATAATGCGCAATACGTGTCGAAATGGGCGCTGAAATACGCGCCGAAATACGCCGCAGTTTAAGCCGCGTGAACATACCCTTATACTATCATACTTTTTTTTACATTGAAGTCGATAAGAGAAGTATGCAAATGTAATAGGATATGTTTGCAAGTGTCAATGTATATATTTTTGTACATGAAGATAGGCATCTTTTTTAACAAAAAACTATACATTGTTTGTTTAAAAAATCGGACACAATCGTATGCTAACGTATCCTTATACATTCGACGTATACATATTTGATGTCTAAAATGTTTTTTAGGCATACATCTTGAAAAAAAAAACACATTTCCCTATGCTGTATGTTCAAAAAAAGAGTGAACTTTCCCCCATTTTAATGCCCTTTTTTTGGGTTTTGCCCTTTTTTCAAAATGCAGCATGCTTAAGGGGTTAGCAATTTTTATTTGGCATTTTCTTAACGGCTTCCATGGGGGAGGAAAAAAAACAAAATACAAAAAAAAAAACAAAATACACCATTATGTGTGACAAAAGTCTAATAAAAAAGAGTAAAAAAGGATTAAACTGCTAAGTGTTGGATCTGTCAGTGGGACTTAAGAGAAATAACCAAAGGCTTTAATGTGACTCTGTTTCTGCTTTTCACAGTAATGGGCAGTAGGTGGCACTGCTGTCTTCAAGCACTAATCAGTCCCCTCTGAACAACGACTCGGGCTTATTTTTATTACTTTCCCCGATTTTTTTTTTACTTGCTCAATATGAAGTAGATGAAGCAAATTGTGCATTAAAAAAAAATGTAAAAAAATCACACAAAAGTACAGTTTAAATTTTACCATATAATGATTCTATAATTATTCTCTACACATACAATAGCTCAGAGACTATTAAATGCCTATTTCAGATTTTTTTTAAATGCTTCATTGACTTGGACATGCTAACATTTTCAAGTACAGTAAAAAAAAATGGTTGCACACATTGCTCCACTGATTCCATAATCAGGAGCTTCCAAATATCGGCTAAACACACGGGGAAAAAATAAGGTTTTGAAGAAGTCCTTCTGTAAAACCCTTTGAGCTGATACTTTTTTTTTTTTAAATAGTTTTTTTTTTCAATTTTCACAAAAACATCTTCGAACAAACATTTGCATAGACAATAAAAAGT
>JAODAL010058596.1:0-21994 GCA_025379985.1 Phyllomedusa bahiana | reverse complement strand
GTGGCAAAGCCGACTCTTTTCCCCCCCCCCCCCCCCCTTCCGCCCCTTTGGGGGGAAAGGCCCCCCCTCCCTTCCCCCCCCCCCCCCCTGCGCCTTTTGTGGCGGAGGGCCCCCTCTTCCCCCCCCCCCCCCCCCACCCCTGTGTGGGGGAACCCGCCTTTTTCTCCCCCCCCTGGGGTTCTTTTTGGCGGGGGCCCGCCTCTCTCCCCCCCCCCCCCCCCCCCCCTTGCGTTTTTTTGGGGGGAAACCCGCCCTCTCCCCCCCCCCCCCCCTGGGGCTCTTGGGGCCCGGAAACCCGACTTTTTTCCCCCCCCCCCCCCCCCGCGCTTTTTTGGGGGGGCCGCCTCTCCCCCCCCCCCCCCCCCTGGCTTTTTTTCGGGGGGCCAGCCTCTCCCCCCCCCCGGGCTTTGGGGCGGGGGCCGTTTTCTTTTCCCCCCCCCCCCCCTGGTTTCTTGGGGGGAAAGGCCGAATCTCCCCCCCCCCGCGCTCTTTGGCTGGGGGCCGACTCCCCCCCCCCCCCCCTTGCGCTTTGTGGCGGGGGCCCGCCTCCCCCCCCCCCCCCCCTGCGCCTTGTGGGGGAAAGGCCGACTCCCCCCCCCCCCCCCCCCGCGCCTCTTGGGCGGAGGCCGCCCCCCCTCCCCGCGCTCTTGTGGGGGAGGCCGCCGCTCCCCCCCCTCCCCTGCGCTCTTGTGGCGGAGGCCGCGCCTCTCCCCTCCCCCCCCCCCCCCGCCCCCTTTGTGGCGGAGCCCGCCTTTTCCCCCCTTGCGCTCTTTGTGGCGGAGGCCCCCCTTTTCCCCCCCCTGCGCTTTTGGGGCGGGGGCCCGCCCCCCTTTTCCCCCCCCCCCCCCCCCGCTCTTGGGGCGGGGGGCCGCCTCCCCCCCCCCCCCCCCCCCCCCCCCGGCTCTTGTGGCGGAGGCCGCCCCCTCCCCCCCCCCCCTGCGCTCTTGTGGCGGGGGCCCCCGCCTCTCCCCCCCCCCCCCCCCGGCGCCCCTTGGGGCGGGGGCCCGCCCTCTCCCCCCCCCTCCCCCCCCCTGCGCTTTTTGTGGCGGGGGCCCCCTCCCCCCCCCCCCCCTCCTCTTTTGGCGGGGGCCCGCCTCTCTCCCCCCCACCCCCCCTAAGCTCTTGGGTGGGGGAGGCCGCCTCCCCCCCCCCCCCCTGCGCTCTTGTGGTGGAGGCCGCCTCTCCCCCCCCCCCCCCCCCCCCTGCGCTTTTGTGGGGGAAAAGGCCGTTTCTCCCCCCCCCCCCCCGCGCCTTTTTGGGGGAAAGGCCTCCCCCCCCCCCCCCCCCCGCGCTCTTGGGGCGGGGCCGCCCCCTCCCCCCCCCCCCCCCCCCCGGCCTTGTGGCGGGGGCCCCGCCTCTCCCCCCCCCCCCCCTTTGCGCTTTTTTTGGCGGGGGCCCGCCTTCCCCCCCCCCCCCCCCCGCGCTCTGGTGGCGGAGGCCGCCTCTCTCCCCCACCCCCCCCCTGCGCTCTTGTGGCGGAGGCCGCCTCTCTCCCCCCCCCCCATCCTCCCCTGCTCTCTTGTGGGGAGCCGCCTCTCTCCATCCCCCCCCCTCCTCCTCTTTGTGGCGAGCCCGCCTCTCTCCTCCCCCTACCACACCACCCTCCCCCCCCGCGCTTTCGTGGCGGAGGCCCGCCTCTCTCTCCCCTCCCCCCCCCCCCCCCCCGCCGCTCTTGTGGCGGAGGCCGCCTCACTCCCCCCCCCCCCCCCCTCCTCACCCTGCTCTCTTGGGCGGAGGCCGCCGCTCCTCCCCCCCCCCCCCTCCACCCCTGCGCTCTTGTGGCGGAGGCCGCCTCTCCCCTGCGCTCTTGTGGCGGAGGCCGCCCCTCCCCTGCGCTCTTGTGGCGGAGGCCGCCCCTCCCCTGCGCTCTTGTGGCGGAGGCCGCCCCTCCCCTGCGCTCTAGTGGCGGAGGCCGCCCCACCCCCGCGCTCTTGTGGCGGAGGCCGCCCCTCCCCTGCGCTCTTGTGGCGGAGGCCGCCCCTCCCCTGCGCTCTTGTGGCGGAGGCCGCCCCTCCCCTGCGCTCTTGTGGCGGAGGCCGCCCCTCCCCCGCGCTCTTGTGGCGGGGGCCGCCTCTCTGGGAGGTGGTTGGGACTCGTAGCCATGAGTGGGAGTTTGGAATTTAGCTGTTTGGCTGTAACGGGAACTCCCATTCATGTCTGTGTGAGAGTCCCAACCACCTCTCCACACGGAACGGAGAGGATTCGGGCATGTCCCAGATGAGGGAACCCATATCCTATCAGACACAGAGCTTCTCCTAGAGAATCAATATCTCTGTTGTAGGAAGACAACCCCTTTAACTACCCTACACCACTACTGGTGGCATCTGTAGTCAAGTTACCCATATGGTGACGACTTTGAGAAGCTGCTTCTCCTCTGCCCCCAGAGGTTCTGTATGTCACACATGATGTGGCCCCTTATGATTTGGGGGTGCCCCTCCGTTTCTTCATAAAAGGCGCCTGCAGTACAAGAACCTTCCAGTTCATCCAGTTTTCTCCTATTCTCATACACAGCGATCCTCACCTGAAGATCCCACCAAGGATGGACACGACAGGAATGAGATCAGCAAAGAATAATAGACCTCACCTTGGAGATCCTCCACCTGTGACCGAGAGGTAACTTCTCTAGATTTTCAATCATCTTTAATATCTAACAATGTCAATGATAGAAAGAGAAAAACCATAAGAGGAGAACCAGCGTCCTGTGTAAGAGCTCATTACTTCCAAGTGATGAACTAGCAGCGGAAAACCCTGCAGATCAGCCCCCTTATGGTCAGCTTAAGTATCATGGGAACCAATGCAGCCACATTAATATTATAGGAGCATGAGAATGGTGAGTCGCCCTGTTATAAATACCGAGGAGGATGAGGCCAGGATGGAGCCCAAGGGAATCAGATGGTCGGGTTTCAGCCCTGAGGAGCCCAATGGGGATCAGAATGAGTCGGGTTCAGCCTGGTAGGAGCCAAGGGGATCATATGGTCGGGTTTCAGCCTGGAGGATGCCAAGGAATCAATGGTCGGTTTAGCCTGAGGAGCCAAGGGAATCAGAGGTTGGGTTCTAGCTGGAGGACCAAGGGGAAATCGATGGTTTGGTTTCAGCCCGAGGAGCCAAAGAATCAGATGGGTCCCGGGTTTCAGCCCCGAAGCCAAGGGGATCTGATGGACGGTACATGCCCGGAGGACAAGGGAATCAGATGGTCGGGTTCTAGCCCCGCTTGAGCCAAGGAATCGGATGGTCGGTTTCAGCCCAAGGAGTCCAGGTAATCAGATGGTCGGGTCAGCCCCGGAGGAGCCAAGGTAATCCAGATGGTCGGGTTTCAGACCTGGAGGAGCCAAGGGAATCAGATGTGTCGGTTCAGCCCTGAGGAGCCAAGGAATCACATGGTCTGGATTCACCTGAGGAGCCAAGGAATCAAAGGTCGGTGTTCAGCCCGGAGGAGCCAAGGGAATCAGATGGTCGGGTTCAGCCTGGAGGAGCCAAGTGGATCAGATCGTCGTTCAGCCCGGAGGACCAAGGGGATCAGATGGTCGGGTTCAGCACTGGAGAGCCAAGGAATCAGATGGTCGGTTCTAGCCGTGAGAGCCAAGGGAAATCAGATTGTATGGAGTTCAGCCCCAGAGGAGCCAAGGGATCAATGGTCCGGGTTCAGCTGAGGAGCCAAGGGAATCAGATTGTTGGGTTCAGCCCGCAGGAAGCCAAGGGAATCAGATGGTTTGGTTTCAGCCTGAGGTAGCAAGGTAATCAGATGGTCGGGTTCAGCCCGAAGGAGCCAAGTGAATCTGATGGTCAGTTCAGCCCGGAGGAGCCGAGGGAATCAGATGGGGGTTTCAGCCCCGGAGGATCCGAGGGAATCTAGATGGTCGGGTTCAGCCCGATGGAGCCGAGGTAGAATCATTGGTCGGGGTTCAGCCTGGGAGGATCAAGAGAAACAGATGGTCGGGTTCAGACTTGAGGAGCCAAGGGAATCAGATGGTCGGGTACAGCCTGGAGGAGCCAAGAGAATCAGATGGTCGGGTTCAGACAGGAGAGCCAAGGGAATCTGATGTACGGGTTCAGCCTGGAGGACCAAGTGAATCATGTGGTCGGGTTCAGCAAGGAGGAGACAAGGAATAGATTGTCGGGTTCAGCCAGAGTGGCCAAGTATCAAATGGTCCGGTTCAGCCCTGAGGAGATCCGAGGGAACAGATGTCGGTGTTCAACCTGGAGGAGCCAAGGTAAATCAGATGGTCGGGTTCATCCTGGAGGAGCTCAGGGAATCAGATGGTCAGGGTTCATCCCGGAGAGCCAAGGAATCAGATTGTGGGTTCAGGGCCGGAGGAACCAAGGAAACAGATGGTCGGTGTTCAGCCTGGAGACCAAGGGAAAATCAGATGGGTCGGTCAGCCCTGAGAGTCCAGGGAATCAGATGGTGGGGTTTCAGCGGAGAGCCAAGGGAATCAGATGGTCGGTTCAGCCCGAGGAGCCAAGAAACAATGTTCAGGTTCACCTGAGACCAAGTCATCAGATGGTCTGGTTCAGCCCTGGAGGAGCCAAGGGAACAGATGTCGGGTCAGCCCAGGAGGATCCCAAGGGAATCAGATTGGTCCGGGTTCAGCCCGGAGTACCAAGAATGCTTAAAACGTGAAATACTCCTCTAGCTCCAGCATGAGTACGGCAACAGTTTTCTTTTTTTTTTTTAACAGGAAAGTTGTTTAGGAGGTGAAAAAGGGTTTTAAGAGAATTTTTTAGTTTTGGGTAAAGGGGTTTAAATGGCCCAACCCAATTTTAAACGGGGCCAATGTTTGGGGGAAAGGTTCCCATTTGTTTCTGGGACTGTTTTACCCTACCAAAAAGTAGCATAGGGTGTGTGGCAGAGCTAGGAGCCTATTTAAAAAATTTTTGGGTGACATGTATAAGGGGGCGGGCCCCCCGAAACTTTTGGCGTCAAAAAAACTGTAGTAAAACCAGTTCTTTTAGATGTTTAAACAGGCGCATTTCCAAAAGTTTGTGCCAATAAGTTGCCTTGGTCCCCCGCGCCAAAACATTTTTACCCGGCGCCAGAGTTTTGGGGGGCCCCATTCTGGGGGGCGTCGCCCACATTAGTAGAAGTAAAAACACATTTTTTGATTTTTTACAAAAAAAAAATTTTGGCGCAAACATTTCCCCTGCCCAAGGGTAAAAGGGGGTGCCTGAGCCAGCTTTTTGGTTTTGGGCTCTAAAACGGGCCCTGAAAATTTTATGCCCGCAAAGAAAGCCCAGGGTAATTTTGGTCCGACCCAACTTTTGGTATTGGTCTACAGGGGCCCTGAAATGTATGCCCTGCAAAAGAACAACCAGGGAAAAAGGTGGTGCCTGGCCAACCTTGTGGTATTGGCTCTACACTGCCCTGAATTATAAACCTGCAGGAAAAAACGGGCCAGCCCGGGGAAAAAAGGGGTGGGGGCCAAAAGCCAAAACTTGTGGTTTTTGGGCTTACATGCCCTGTTTGAAAGGGACCTGCAAAGGGAAACAGACCAGGGTGGTTTAAAGGGGTTTTTGCGAACCTGTGAAACTTTGTGGTTTCTTCTACATCCCCCCGGGGTAGTTTTTGGGCCGGCGGGGAAAAAAAGGGGCCCGGGAAAGGGAAAAGGTGGTCCCTAAAGCCAGACTTGTGGTATTGGCCCCTTCATTTGCCCTGTTTTGTATGCCCGGGCAAAAGGGAACGGGCCCGGGGGAAAAGGTTTGGGGGCCTGAGCCAGATTTGGTTTTGGCTTTTACACTGCCCCTGTATGTTTGACCTGCAGAAATACAACAGGGAAAAGGGTTTTGGGGTTTACTGGGGCCCGACTTGGGTGGAAATTGGGACTAAAATTGCCCCTGAAATGTAGGGACCTCGGAAGGGAACAGGCGGGCCCAGGGAAAAGGGGTGGTCCCTGACCCAGACTTGTGGTTTTTCCCAACTACATGCCCTGTATGTAAAACCTGCAAAAGAACAGCCGGGCCCAAGGAAAGGGTTTGGTCCCTGAACCAGCCCTTTTGGGTTTTTAGGTCCACACTCCCGAAATGTAGGGCCCTGGGGGAAAAAAAAGAACAGCCAGACCAGGGTAAAGGGGTGCCTAAACCAAAATTTTGGGGGAAACTGGCTCTCTCTGCCCTGTATGTTTGACCTCCGAAGAACAGCCAGACCAGGGTAAAGGTGGTGCCTGAGCCAGACTTGTGGTATTCCCTTTCTAAAAACCTGCCCTGTATGTATGACCTGCAGGGGAAACACCCGGCCCCGGGTAAAGGTGGGGGGCCTGGCCAGACTTGTGGTTTTGGGCCCTTACACTGCCCGTAGGGATTCCTACAAAAAGGAACAGCCCGGGGAAAAAGGGGGTGGTGCCTGAGCCAGACTTGTGGTATTGGCTCTACACTGCCCTGTATGTATGACCCCTGCAAAAAAAAAGCCAGGGGGGTTAAAAAAAAAAAGGTGGTGCCTGGGGCCCGGACTTGTATTTTTTTGTCTCTACATTTCCCTGTATTTATGCCCGCAAAAGGGGAAACGGGGGAACCGGGTAAAGGTGGGTCCCTGACCAGACTTGTGGTTTTGGGGTTCTACACTGCCCTGTTGTATGACCTGCAAAAGAACCGACCAGGGTAAAGGGGGGCCCCCCGAGCCAGACTTGGGGGAATTAATCAAAACACTGCCCTTGTATGAAAAGAACTGGAAAAAAACCCCAAACCCGGGGGTTTAAAGGGTTTGGTTTGCCTGAGCCAGACTTGTGGTATTGGTTTAAAAACTGCCCTGTAGGGTATAAACCTGCAGAAAAAACAGCCAATTTTTGAAAATTTCTTTACTTATTAAAAATTATTTTACCATTTCTGCTGGGGCAAACCCAGACACAGGGGCCGGGGGGGGCCCTCCCCTTTACACCCTACCTCCTCCCAAAACCCCATGATGTTTATTAAATAAATTTTGGTTTGATTCCGCTTTCAATTTAATTTTTTGTAATAAACAATGATTTTGGGCCGGATGCCAGGTCAATCGGAAATTTACTCAAAAAGGGGGGTGTGCCCCTGAGGAAAGGCTCAGTTTGGGGAAAGCACTCTAAGTGGGGGGTAATCTGAGGCCCGGGGCTCAGCTGGGGAAACCCGCTCCTCTTTTTGGGGGTGTGACGGGAGGCCAGGCCAGGTGGGGAAAACGCCCCCTTATAGGGGGTTTGTGACCTGGGGCCGGTTCCGTTGGGAAGCTCCTTTAGTGGGGGAACCTGAGGCCGGCTCTGCTCGGGGAACCTACTTTTTTTGGGGGTGTGCCCTGAGGCCAGATTTTCCCCGCTCGGGAACGTCCTCTAAAAGGGGGGGTGTGATCTGGGGCCAAAGGCTCCCGTGGGGAACGTCCTCTATATTTGGTTTTGGGGGGGGGGGGGGGGGGGGGGAACTGGGGGCCCCGGGGGGGGGGGGGACGGGGAACCCGGAACCCCCCTCTATATGGGTGTAAATCTGAGCGGGAGAACGATCTGGCCACATAATAGTGAGAATTTTCTGACCTGCCAGCCCTGTTTGCCAAGAGATCTGGGAAATAGAACGGAATCGTTCTGGGATGTCCTTGGTTTTCCTCAATGTTCGTAAGAAGTCTTCTTTAACATGTTAGAAGTGGATCCTTGCTGTTGTGTCTCTGGGTACGTGGGAAGATAGGTTCTTTGCTTTTGAGATGCGATGGGTCCTGTGAATTATAAGGCATTTAGTGGAGCATTGAGGTAAGGCTCAGACCTATGATGGTAGATCCCTGTTCTGGAGCTGATAGACGGGCACCGGGTCCCTTGCAGGGGAGTTATTACAGTGCTGAGGATTAGAGCCACTAAAGTACAGCCTGTAACTTATGCCAGAATGGGTAGGGCTCAGGCGTGCAAATTGGGAAACCACACGGTGTTCAGGGAGTAGTATGTTGGACCGTAGTTTCCCAGGGGAGAATGAGGTCTGGAGTAGGCGAAGCAATCAGCTGTAAGTGTGCCACAAGGTTTACCTCAGTCTGGAGAGTTGGTTGCAGTATCCAGTAGACTGGAGGTAATGAGCAGGTTGCCGTTGATGTGGCCGGAGCTATCGGCCTCAGATAGAAGTTAACCTGCTCCGTACAACAGAAATAGGTGTTGGGCCGGTAATTGGTAGAGTCTGGGGAAAGGCTGCAGTTGAGGGTGCATGAGGCTGTGGTTCAGTGACACAATCACAAGGCCATACTTACGGCTCAATGGCTGGGCTATAGACTGAACCCATTATGAGGCAACACAATCCCCTGTGCTAATTGGGAAAGATATAACGGGGGAAGGTAACTAATTTGCACAAGCTCACACACCTCTTCGCTAGGAGAACAACTGAAAGATAAAAAACTGCACATTGAATAAGTACCAGTTCACACCAATATGCAGAAAAGCCACAGTATAATACATTGGGAGACTGCAGAAGTGCAAAAATAGTGATAAGACAACCACTCGCACGCCATCTATGCATGAGGGGGTGTTTGCTGATATTATATGCATATAGATAAAGCGATACAAAAGGTGTCATTCATACAGATACATGTGGTGCACCATGCTGGCTTACAACCTATGACGCCTCTACTATTTGATTGGGCGGGCACTTTTCGAGTGTCCAACACAAAATACGAACACCCTCTGCTCTCCAGTATTTAGGGAACAAAAATGAAATACTAGAAAAATATCAAATATGAGGTATTAGTTGATACAGTGGCCACTATACGCAAGCTCGCAAACCTCGTAATGCTTCATTGTATCTGGCGAGTCCCTACACAAACCTGAAAAAAACTTTGAGATTCTTAGTTCACACGTTTTGATCAAAAAATGTTTAAGCCACCCACGGCTTACAACGTGATCTCAAGGTTGGTGTTTTTTTATTTTTCTCTCTGGATAATGGAGGTCGGTTGACCCAGTGAGAGGCCTGAATTTAGCTCTAGTGAGAGACAAAGATAGTGTAGGACCACCCGACCTGAGATCACGTTGTAAGTCGGGGGTGGCTTAAACATTTTTTTAGCAAAACGTGTGAATTAAGAATCTCAAAGTTTTTTTCATGTATGATAGATAGCATAAATGCTTCTTTAGAGGTTTCCATGTATTGTATAGCCCTACACAAACCTAACGCTAGCAGGGGCTTGCGTTGCCTACTAGGTTCAGTTTATAGTCCAGCCATTGAACTGTAAGTCAGTTACAGCAGGGCACTGGTCCTTGCCTTGGAGGTAGGCCTAAAATATCTATAGGGATATCTTCTCGACTGATCCCGATGGAGCACAAAGGTCTCCTGTGACTTTTGAGATGCCTGTAGCTTAGGGATGAGACCGTTAAATGGTTTGACTGAGCTGAGGGGAATTCGGCCCCGGGGCGCTCCTCTCACTTGTGTCCTATCCCATGTAGCTCCAGACCAAGCCCCTTACTCGGTTCCAGGGATTTTTATTGTCCAGCTTAGTCAGGAAGGAATTTTTTCCTAAATGTCTCTTTCCATTCACAGGATTACACAGTAGTGAAGAAGACGTCAGGTGACTGTGTGGCCCCCAGCAGCTTTCCCTGTGTGTCAGGAGGATGGAGCCGGGGCCCCATCATAGAGCCTCCCCGCACTCACTGATACATGAGAGGGTACAATAAGCAGAAGATCCTAGAACTCAACCAACAAGATGGCGGAGCTGCTGAGGGGAGAGGTGACGCTGCAGGGAATGCTGGGACATTATACAGTAACACCACTGGAGGGGTCGGGGGTAGACCGTATCATTTTGTGTGTCAGGTTCCTATAAGGTGCAGGAGGTCGCCGTCTATTTCTCCAGGGGGGAGGAGGGGGAGTATTTAGAAGGACACAAGGATCTGTACAAGGAGATCAAGATGGAGAATCTGGAGAATCACCGACCTCTTACGTCACAAGGTAATCTGTATATATCTCACATAGACACAATTCACTTATATACACATACTACACACAGATATATACAGTGCAGCTGTACATATATACACTCACACACTATACACATGCCGCTAAGAACAACTACACATACATAAATATACAGTATATGCAGTTTACATGTACGCACAGTAGACACATGCGTATACACACACAGCACATAACTATATACAGTGAAGGAAATAATTATTTGATCCCTTGCTGATTGTGTAAGTTTCCCACTGACAAAGACATGAACAGTCTATAATTTTAAGGGTAGGATAATCTTAACATTGAGAGACAGAATATCCCAGAAAATCACATTGTAAAAATTGTATAAATTTATTTGCATTTTGCTGAGAGAAATAAATATTTGACCCCCTACCAACCATTAAAAAACTGCACAGTGAATTGATACCTGTTCACACTAGCAAGATTGACTGCACTCGAAAAGAGAATTTCAGATGCAAATGCATCTGAAATTCTCTTTTCGAGTGCAGTCAATCTTGCTATTATACTTACGGAGGATCTATATCCTACCTTTGACTTGCACCATTTTGAATCCTTTTCTAGTGGGTGTGCCTTTCCAATATACATACTGTTCACACCAACATGCAGAAAAGCCACAGTATAATGCATGGGGAGATTACACAAAAGCAAAAATACCAAATAAATACAACACACTCCCCCTCAATGCATGAGGGGGGTGGCTGCTGGTATTATAATTCTATAAATAAGGCGATACAGAAGGGTGCCATAAATACAGATACGTGTGGTGCACCGTGGATGGGCTTAAAAACGCTTTAGTGACACACAAATTCACTTTCTGGGTTTCCAACACAAAACACAGGCACCCTCAGCTCCCTGGCATTCTTGAGCAGATAAAAAATGTGACACACTGGAAAAATATCAAATATGAGGTATTAGTTGGTACAGGGGCCCCAATACGCAAGCTCACAAATGGCGTCAACAGTGCCACCTGGGCAATACACTACGTCGAAATCCCTAAAGAAGATTTATGATATCTATCATAATGAAAAAACTTTGAGGTCTCTCGGTCACTTTTCATGATTCAGAAATGTTTTAAGCTGCCCACGAACTTCAACGTGGTTCAATCGGCTGTCCTATCCTATCTTTACCTTCCTCAATCGAGCCAATTAGGCTTTCTCACTGGGTCACCGACTCCTTTATTCAGAGCGAAAAATAAAATACACCAAACCTGCCAAAAAAGCTGCCCTTTCTTGGACTGCCTGTGAGAGTGGGGGGACAGGAAACCCAAAATGGAAGCACCCCTTCCTTTCCATATAGGTTAAAATAATGTTCACCATGTATAAGTAGTGTTTTGCACACATAAAATTTCTGAATTAACGTTATGCAACCTGGGTGCCAACTGGCAGGGCTGCGGCACACATGTAATTATACATGTACAACACAGACGCCGCCAGCAGCACATTTCTGCAAAAAAAAGGGCAATACACTACGTCTGAAATCCCTAAAAGATGCATTTTATGCTAATCTTTATCATACATGAAAAAACTCACTGGTGGACCGGCCAGCCCCTGCCAGTGGCACCCAGGTTTGCATACGTTTTTTCAGTAATGTTTTTGTGTGCAGAAAAATTCGTTATTCTTGGTGTCTGTCCATTTATTTTAACCTTATGGAAAGGACGGGGTGCGTCCATTTTGGGTTTCTGTCACCCGCCCCACTCTCACAGCTGTAATAAGAAGGGCCAGCTTAGCAGGTTGGGTGTTTTTATTTTTTCTCTCTGAATAATGGAGGTCGTGACCCAGTGGAGAAGCCTAATTGGCTCGATTGAGAGGTAAAGGAATGGATAGGACTGCACCGATTTGAGACCCGTTGAAGTCGTGGGCAGGCTTAAACATGTTCTGATCATGATACTGTGAACCGAGAGTCTCAAAGTTTTTTCATGTACTGATAATAGCATAGTGCTTCTTTAGGGATTCGACGTAGGTATTGCCCTGTTTTGCAGAACTTGTGCCGCTGGCGGCGGTCTGTGGGTGTAACATGTATTAATCACATGTGTGCCGCAGCCCTGCCTGTGGCACCAGGGTTGTAAGTTTTTTCAGATAAATGTTTTTTTGTGTGCAGTAAATAAGTTTTAACTAGGTGTTACATTGATTTTAACATATATGGATAAGGGAAGGGGTGCTTCCATTTTGGGTTCTGTCCCCGCCCACTTCACAGGCTGGTATAAGATGGAGCCTTTGCTACAGGTTGGGTGTTTTTTATTTTTTCTCTCTGAATAATGGAGGTCGGTGACACAGTGAGAAGCTATTGGCTCGTGTGTGAGGTTAAAGATAGGATAGGACTGCACGATTATTGAGGACAACGTTGAAGCCTCGATGGGCAGCTTTTAACATGTTCTGATCATGATCATGTGAAACGAGTGTCTCAAGTTTTTTCAACAGTGCCACCTGTCCCAAATCTTCTCTAACCTGTTTTTTTAGTTTCTACCATGACATGATGTGGTAGAGCCCTATTAATCAGACCCTTCCACTCGGCCACTGAGGGGGATCTGATCGCCAACCAGGGCTTAAAAGGGTTGTCTTGCTACAATGATTGGGTTTTAATTAAAAGATCTTTAAAAACAAGCAGCTTTGCAATATATGTTCATTACAAATGTCCTACTGATTTTGAGGTATCCCTGGTAGTAGGAGTGCCTCAGCTTCTCAAAATCACTATACACGACCTGTTGATTTTTATTCTCACTGGCTGCCAGGGGCTGGTGACTCATCAGCTTCTCAATACAGGTCAGAGCACAGAGCCCCTCCCACAGTATGCTTCTGTAGGGAAGGGAGGGGGGAGGGCTCTGGCTTCTGTGTCTGTGTGGATAACCCTGTGTGTGCCTGCTCCCTCCTGCTCTCTACACAGATTGAGGATAACAGAGGTGAGGCTGATCTGTAGTCAGTAGATGTGACAGCAGTGAAGTGTGTTACTATAATCATGATGTGTCTTTTGGAGCTCTGACTATACTAATAGAACAGATCAGGGGGGCATGTGAAACGGTTCATATCCCTCCCTGCTCTGCTGTATTAGTGACACATGGATTATAGTAACACACTTCACAGCTGCCCTGTGTCTGTTCTGACAGGGTTGTTTGTTGTTGCTGAGATGTCAGTGGAGATTTGTATGCTAAGCAGGGGGATAGGAACACTTACATCCCCCCTGCTTTTGCTATTAGCATACACAGCTTCAGACCTCTGGCTCCATAGCCACTCATAGATCAGCCCTCTCCCTGCTGTCTCCTGACTCTGTGCAGCTGATCCAGCAGTGAGCAGCAGATCTAGGCAGGCACACACAGGGTTAACTCTGGCAGCAAACCCTCTCGTCCGTCCCCCCCCCCACCCCTTTGCTGTATAGAAGTTACTGCAGTCAGAAGGGGAGAGCTGTCTGTGTGCTGAGGGGAGAGGGAAAGGCGGAGGAGAAGAGGCAGACAAGAAGCACGCCCCTGAATTCAAAAATCCTATGCTGCCAGACACACTGAGGTAGGCTGAAAGCTTGTAGTGAGACAACTCCTTTAACAATAGCCTTTCTAGCATAGTATAATGCTTCAGTGGCAAAGATGAACTCATATCGAGGTTCACGTCATCGAGTTCCGGTCCAAATAATCAGGAGTGAGGGGGATTGGGCATCCCATTGCATCGTTTAAGAAGCGGATAACCTGAGCCCAAAACCCTATCACCCTAGGACAGGACCAGATGAAATGTAGAAAGGTCCCGGAGGACAAGTGACACTTCGGGCATTCATCTGCATATCCGAGTTGAGAGGTGGAGTAGTACCCTGTTTCCCCGAAAATAAGACCTAGTTATTTTTTTTTGACGCAATTCAGAGTTTGGCTGCTTCTGCTGAGGTTTGGGATGAAATCACTACAGTATATTAATACAAGTTTATGTTTTGTTCAACACTAAATGTGAATTATTGTTCTTAAAAAATAAGACTTCCCCTAAAAATAAGCCTTAGCCCGACTTTAGGAACAAAAATTAATATAAGACACTGTCTTATTTTCGGGGGAAACAGGATCTATGTAAGATAAAAAGTTAAGTTGAGTCATTCTAGTTAGAGGATACTCATCTAGGCGAGGACATGCACGATTCCCATGTCTCATCCACTAGGGGTCCCAGGTCACCCTGCCAACGACTCCTAAGGTCATCCAGTCGTCCCTCCATAGCCTCAAGTAAAAGGAGGGCATAGAAGCTGGAGACCACATATCCAGAAGGTGAAGAGAGGATTAAGCGGGGATCGGGAACGAATTAAAACCTATAGATGAGTGTCCGAACTGGGACATAATCGCATGTTTGATTCTGAGATAAGTGAAGATCTGAGATGGCGGCAGATTAAGTTCCGCCTGTATATCAGGGAATGGTCTAGAGGTAGAGCAGAATTGGGAAATGTGCCAGATACCACTGGTGCACCATCCTATTTCATGGGACATGCTATGCAGTCTTGGGAATGACTTATTATGCCAGAGAAGGGCAAACAAACCAATCCCTTGTGTATAATACAGAGATCGTACCTTGCTCCAAACCAAAAAGACCTGTCTTAAAACAGGACGATGACATAGATTACCCTCAGAGTAGGCGGTCCCACAGAAAAGGAGATGGAAAGGGTGTCGGAACTTATGACTAAATGGAGACATAATCAAGGCCTGGACCCTGGAGAGCTCCTCCGCCCCTCCCCCCCCCCACCGCGCCAAATGTGACAACTGTCCTGCAAGATAATATTTTTTTTTTTTACGTTCGTTTTTCCCTCCTCGCTTTCCCGGAGCCCTAACTTTTTTTATTTTTCCACCTACACAGACCTATGAGGGCTTTTATTTTGCGGGACAAGATGGACTTTCTAATCGTGTTATTCACTGTACAATAGATTATACTGAGAAACCGCAAAAAAAAATTCCAAGTGGGACAAATTGTGAAAAAAAATGTACTTGCGCCATGTTTGCGGGTGTTTTGCTTTTACGCCGTTCAATCTTCGGTAAAAACGATGTGTTCTCTGTATTCTACAGGTTGATCCGCATCCGCCAATACCAAACATGGAGGGTGTCCGTTATGTTTTGGTACCGTAAAAAAAAAATTCCAAACGTTTTCTATTTTTGAAATTTGCGGCGGCGCCATTTTGTGCGACCAATAACGTTTTTGTACTAACACCTACGGATGAGAGCGAGGGGCATATTTTGTGGCTGAAGTGCACTTTTTATTGCTAGCAGTTTGGAATAAATGGGACTTTTTTGATCACTTTATTCCAATTTTTATGGGATATGAAATGACAAAACCACAATTTTGCGTTAGGGAAATTTTTTCTTCTCCGGTGTTCAGCATACGGGATAAATTATATTATATTTTTATAGATCGGACTTTTTCGGAGACGGCGAGAACAGATATGGGGAACTTTTTTATTGTTTTATTTTTTTATTTATAAAATGGTGAAAGGGGGGTGATTGGATCTTTTAAAACATTTTTTTTTTTACACTTTAAAACTTTATTTATGTATACCTGCCTAAGGGGGACATTAAACTGCCTATACCTGCCTATGGGGAACATTAAACTTCCTATACCTGCCTATGTAATTTTATTGGTATCCATTTTTATTTTTTAAACTTACCATTAGCCGCTGCATTTCCCACCCTAGGCTTATACTCGAGACAATAAGTTTTCCAACTTTTTTTGTTGCAAAAGTAGGTGCCTCAGCTTATATACTGTAATTTATACAATGTTATTTTCTGGAGTTTATTTTGGATATTCTATCTCTCAATGTTAAGATTAACCTTCCCTTAAAATTATAGATTGTTTATGTCTTTGTCAGTGGGAAACTTACACAATCAGCAAGAGATCAAATAACGATTTCCTTCACTGTATATATTAGAACACACTGGACACTATAGCTTGCTGTGTATGGGGTGGTCAAGCTGCGGGTTAGCCAGAGTGCCCCTTCTGACCTCTGTCCCATATTCACATTCCATCATTGCAAGGAAGCTGACTACCTCTTTCCTGCTCGAGATGTCCCTTATCAAAACACCAAGTTTTTTATTGAGCATGGTGTCTGTTAATCAGCACTTCACAGCCAATGGTGGTGGCCTGACCACAGCTTTTCTGTGTACGACAAAAAACATGTATGGCATTGTATTCCTGTTTGTTTGACGCTTAACTCTAAGGGTATGTTCACACGGTGTATTTTGGTGCGAACTGTATGTGCCGCAATAGGCCGGGTGTTTTAGAAGTACGTGCTGGCCAGAAGAAGTGACATGTAACTTCTCTCTACCGGGGGAGACAGGTGTAATTAATAGCTCTCATAGAGAGCTATGAATTACCGTAATTGCAGGGTGCATTTCGGGCGTATTGAAGCGCAAATATGTGGTGAAATGTGCACCGTAATAACTCCGTGTGAACATATCCAGAGTGTTATCAATCTGTCGACCTTGTCATTTAAAAAAAAATAAAAAATTACAAAATCTATTTTAATCCAGCAGAAAACACCTCTGATGGAAACTTCACTTTATCGCTCAGTTATAAAGTAGAGGATGAAGATATCGTGCAGCCCTCTTCAGGGGCAAACCTCATTACCTTTGACGTACGTTCAGGACTTCAGAGTACAGATGGATCTTATAATACCCCTAATCATGAGGAGCCTTCTCCTGCCCAATCACAGATTTTTACCCCAAATCTAGGTCAGAAAAGTGATGAGGGACTCGCTGTTCTGAAAGTGGAAAACAGATGGCACAAAGCTCTGATCTTTTTGCCCTCAGTCGTATTCACACAGACGATAAACCATTCTCTTGTTCGATGTGTAGGAAGTGCTTTACAGATCAAGCAACTTTAGTCAAGCATGAGCGAAGTCACACGAGGCAGAAGCCCTATTCGTGTTCGGAATGTGGGAAATGTTTTGCAGATAGATCAAGTCTTGTTAAACATGAGCGAATTCACACAGGCGAGAAGCCGTATTCCTGTTCAGAATGTGGGAGGTGCTTTACAGATAAATCCAGTCTTATCAAACATGAGAGAATTCACACGGGAGAGAAGCCATATTCATGTTCAGAGTGCGAGAAATGCTTTATAGATAAATCTAGTCTTATTAAACATCAGAGAATTCACACGGGAGTGAAACCGTATTCATGTCCGGTATGTGGGAAATGCTTTACACATAATTCAAATTTTCTTATCCATCAAAGAATTCACACGGGAGAGAGGCCATACGCCTGTTCGGTATGTGGCAAATGTTTTTCTCATAACTCCAATCTTCTTATACATGAGAGAATTCACCGAGGGGAGAAACCATTTTCATGTTCAGAATGTGGGAAATGCTTTACAGATAAATCGAATCTAGATACACATGAAAGGAGTCACACCGGGGAGAAGCCATTTTCATGTTCAGAATGTGGGAAGTGCTTTGCGGATAAATCAAGTCTTTTTAAACATTGGAGAATTCACAAAGGAGAGAAGCCATATTCATGTTCAGATTGTGGGAAATGTTACACCGGTAGATCAAGTCTGGTTAACCACCAGCGACTCCACACAGGGGAGAAACCATTTTCATGTTCAGAATGTGGGAAATGTTTTACCTATAAAGCAAGTCTTATGAAACATCACAAAACTCATACAAGGGAGAAGCCGTTATCATATTCGGGAAGCGGGAAGGGTTTTTCTTAGTGACGTCAAACTGGAAGGCCATCAAACAAGTCACACAGGAGATCAGTGAATTTGTGAAAATTGGTTTTACAAGAAAAATATTAGATTTGAAAATTATCTGAGAATTCACAGAGAAAAGGAAAATAATTATGTTTATCACTTCTTGTACCATTTCCCCTTTTTCTAAAGACAATGGGCACCACTAATGAATGGAAAGCCAGGGTGAGGGCTCCTTACACACTTTAAACAACCAGTAAGAGTGTGATAACGGGAAATGGTGGGATCATTGATCGGACAGAAATTGTTTAAGGGACACATTAAGGGCAATATCATCTGAATCAATCGCCCATAAAATCTCTGAGCACAGGAGACTCTAGGATTATATTCAACAGGTCACAGAGCTTCAAAAAGTGCAGACTTGACGCGTATTGTGTCACCGCCGTTCAGAACCTCAAGGCAAGTGATATGGGGAAAAAAATCGGTACTGGCTCCCGTACCAAGCATTTGTGGAGGAAAACATCCAATGTCAAGTTGCTATTCTTCTTACCAATATGCTGCTGATACATTCAGGAACATGAAGCGCTGTTCTGAAATGTATCTGGCAGAAAATAGAGATCACTTCCAGCACCACATGTAAGATTCTACACATACAGTGCTTCTTAAAAGGGTTTTGCCACAAAGTAAAATTGACGTGGGAAGCTTGCAAATGAATTAACATTTTCACCATTTATTATTATTAAAAATTCTGGACCGTTTTTGTCTTAGCTGCTCCTTTAGTGATCCATTGTTTACAGCTCGTCTCCAGGGGATACGACCAGGGCTGAGAGCTCCTCAGTCCTGGTCGCACATACTCAAACCGCTTCTCCTCTCAGGCAGCTACTGAGTGTTCAACCCCAGGTGCTGTCATTCTACTCCAGTCCTCTGTGTTCCTTAGTAATTAGTCAAACAGTGCAAATAAATAAAAAATAAACCTCAATCAGGTTTGTGCATTGATAAAGAGAAAAAAAAAACACAGGTTTGGTTCCTGCAGGGATTTGAACCGAGGATAATTGTGCCTGGAGGCAAAACTCTACCCCTGAACACTCACAATGCTTTACATAAACAGAGCTTTCTTTGACTACAGAGAGGGAAGGCCTGTTGATGTCATCCTGCTGGGTCACATGATAAGCAATTCAAACAAATCACACAGTACACCGAGCTGAAGAGCTGGATACAGGAGGAAAGAAATTAGATCGTGGCAAAACCCCTTTAATAAATTAGAATATCTGCCAAAAGGTTTTTTGTTTTTTTCCCCCAGTAATTCAATTCAAAAAGCGAAACTCATATATTATATAGTCACTACAAACAGAGTGATCTTTTTCAAGTGTTTATTTCTGTTAATATTGATGATTATGGCTTACAGCCCAGGAAAACCCAAAAGTCATTCTCTCAGAACATTAGAATAATTAACCCAAAACACCTGTAAAGGCTTCCTAAGTGTTTTAAAAGGTCCCTTAGTCTGGTTCAGTAGGTGACACAATCAGGGGGAAGACTGCTGACTTGACAGATGTCCAGAAGACAGTCATTGACACACTTTACAAGGAGGGTAAGCCAGAAAAGGTCATTACTGAAGAAGTTGGCTGTTCACAGAGAGCTTATCAAAGCACATTAATGGAAAGTTGAGTGGAAGGAAAAAGTGGGTAGAAAAAGGAGCACAAGCAACCGGGATAACCGCAGTGACATAATGATGTTTTGTGGCCTACCCTCCTTGTGGTGTGTGTCAGTGATTGCCTTCTGGACATCTGTTGAGTCAGCAGTCTTCCCCATGATTGTGTCGCCTACTGAACCAGACTAGGGGACCTTTTAAAATGCTTAGAAAACTTTTACAGGTATTTTCGGTTATTCTAATTTTCTGAGATAATGACTTTTGGGTTTTCCTTGGCTGTAAGCCATAATCATCAAGATTAACAAAAAGAAACACTTGGAAAAAAAAGTTCACTCTGTTTATAATGATATATAACATGTGTTTCGCTTTTTTAAATTGAATTACTGAATTAAAAAACTTTTGGCTGATATTCTAATTTATTGAGAAGCACCTATACAGCAAGGTTTGGCCACGTTTACACGACACAGGAAAATACCGGTCGGGAAATCCCGACTGGTATTTGCTCTGTTTCTGGCACACAGGGTGACGGCTTTTCACCGCAGTTTACGGTTTCAAGCCCTCCCCCTTCCTACTGAGCTGTTCATGTTCCGCCCAAAAAAGGGGCAGAAGAATGAACATGTTGAATGTTTTTCGGATCGCTGGCGGTGTCAAAAGCCATCCGGCGGAAAATCCGTGGAGTGGGGACTGCTGCACGGATTTTCCATTAAGGTCCGTGTTAAAGTTTGACAAGTGGTTTACAGACGGCTTTCGACACCGAAAAACATCTGTGAAAGCGGCTGAAAAACGTAACCATGAAAACGTGTCCTTTGGAGCAGAGTTTTTATTATTGTTTGGTTCAGATTGCTCCATCCTTACGGGAGAAAAAAAACTATCAGAATTTTACTTTTTTAGTTTAATTTTTAAAAGTTAAGAAGTTTTGTATTTGAAAAAAATCTTACCCCCACTGTTTCCTATGGGTGTTTTACAGGCGAAAATGGCTCAAAAATTGACATGTCCCTTCTTTTTACGGCCGTAATTCCATCCAAAAAACGGCTTAAATGTATGCTTGTGAAATACGCTTCATGTGAACAACAAGGCGTATTTTACATTAAAGTCAATGAAACTTGTCTGAGTCTGAATTTGGGCTGTTTTTTATCAGCGCATAAAACGTGCTAAAAAACGGCCCAAAAAACACGGTGTGGACATACCCTTTCGATTAAATCTGCCTGAATAAGGTAGAAGACCCTTGTAAAGCTGAACAGTTACCACGAACCTGGCTTCTGACTACTAAAATGGACATGAGTTGAACATAGGTCTTGCTCCTACTAAATCTATTTTATGCCTGTTTTATAATAATATCTGTTGAGTTATACTGTGAGATGGTAATTTATAGTCACAAGGCTGGCTCAGTGGGTGCATTTAGATATTTAGGAATTACGTTCCAAGAAAAGCAGTCATGAATATAATTACCACAAAAATAGAATAAAATCTACATTAGTATGTTAACCATTCTCCATTTTGTGTCCAACTCGTAACCTTTATTATTCCTTATGATTTAATGACCATATGACATGCGGAAACCCCATGTAGATAGGCAAGTAGGCTTGCTGAGCTTAGCGCCAGGTTAATGATTGTGTGCTCCTATGTATATAATCCTAACTTAATTATTTGATTGGTTATCTATATATTAAAGTATGTAAGGGGTAGACCCCAGGTTTTATTATAATAAAAACAGGACCTCAAGGTTTACACCCTTGAGCGATTCTGGGCAACCAAATATGTCTTTGTCTTCTGTTTCCCGCTCATCAGTAGCTCTTCTTTCCCAGGGGAACTTGAACTAATTCAGAACTTGAATCTCACAGTGAACCGAGTTGGACTCTGTGGTTTAGGAGCCCACCCAAAGTTCCTTAGCCACAGTTTTCTGGAGAACTTGTTCAAGGATCCCAACATCAACCCAGAAGAGACAGTCAAAAGCTGGAGATCAACTGGAAGCAGAATCTGAAACCAGTCAGTATTTCGTGCTGTGCCTTCCAACTTTTACGTGCTGTGGCCCCAGGTACTATCTGTCTTTGGTCTGGGAACAAGAATGGCCTTGTCTGTTACACAAATGTGCGCGTGACTAGATTATTGAGGAGAAGAAGTAAGTGAATAACGTGTGGCTGAGATAAGGGAGCACTGGTGTTGTAATCTCAAGACCTGCACCACCAAAGCAAGGACCAGGATCTCGTCAAACGGCTTGTGTAAAAGTTAAAAGTGTGACTATCCCCATTAATGGTGAGTGGCTCAGTGGACCGAAGATACCAGTAGACCAAATGTGGTGTGAGTCGATGTTACGTGTGAAGAGGAGGAGTGGTGGTCAATTGGTTCTATGCCAGTGTCCAGAAGAGGTGAAGCAGTGGTGTGATGTGAGATATTGGAATGGGGGAAAGAGGGGCAAGATTCCATATGAAGTGATGGTAAAAAAGTTTTCGGAAAGTATAGAATCAAATCTGATGTTGGCTTTTGTGTTAAAAGGTTTAATGTAAGTTGTCAGAGAGAGCTTGGTCTAGGAGGGGCCAAGGGACAAGCAACGGGCCTGAGTGTAGAGCAAGTTTACCAAGAAAACCTAAATTGTAAGGCTCGGGGAGTTAAATGTTACTTGAGAAATGTCTACAAAGGGAGTGGTGACCTGGAAGCTATGAAAGCTTTTGTTCAGTCTGGGTGTCAGATTCATCCACTTTTTTTTTTTTTTTTTTTTAATGTAAACTACCCCATATTTATGTAACATGGCTGGACTATTGTAAGCCTAGCACTTCTCACCCTTCGTCTCACCCATACACCCTAATAGATTGTAAGCTCTTGGGAGCAGGGCCCTCACGGC
>JAODAL010058595.1:0-21994 GCA_025379985.1 Phyllomedusa bahiana | reverse complement strand
TTTCAGTCTGTTTGTTCCCAGTCAAGATGGGTGCAGAGTCAAAGGCCTCCTTTAATTCATAGAAAGCTCTTTCAGCCGCCGATGGCCAAAACCTCAGATTAGCCTTCTTAGTCAGAGCCACAATCGAAGCCACCAATGTAGAAAAGTGGGGGATGAACTGCCGATAATAATTGACGAATACCAGGAAACATTGTATGGCCCGAAGGCCAACTGGTCGTGGCCATTGCAAGATCGCGGACAATTTGGCTGGATCCATTTGCAGGCCGAGAAAGGGCAGGCTGGATTGATGGAACAAGCGTTTCTCTAACTTAGCATACAGACGTTTACTGTGTAGACGTTGCAGAACCTGGCGCACCTGTAAGCGATGGATCCGAAGATCAGGAGAAAATATCAAGATATCGTCCAGGTATATGATGACACATGTATACAGTATGTCCCTGAATATATCATTGACGAAGTTCTGAAGGACCGCTGGAGCATTACACAGGCAGAAGGGCATCACCAGGTATTCAAAGTGGCCATCTCGGGTGTTGAAACCCGTTTCCCATTCATCACCCTCACAAATCCTGATGAGGTTGTACGCCCTTCGCAATTCCCTGGCTCCTCCGAGTCGGTCGAAGAGTTCCGAGATTAACGGTAATGGATACCAGTTCTTCACAGTAATCTTGTTAAGACCCCTGTAGTCGATGCATGGGCTGAGAGAACCATCCTTCTTCTGGACAAAGAAAAAAACGGCCCCGGTGGGAGAAGAGGACTTACGGATAAAGCCCTTTTGCAAATTCTCTTGGATGTAGGCCGACATGGCCTGGGTCTCGGGCACAGACAGCGGGTAGACCCTGCCCCAGGGAAGGCTAGTCCCAGGCTGGAGATCAATGGGACAGTCATAGTGGCGAAGAGGCGGAAGCGACTCGGCCTGCTTCTCAGAGAAGACATCCGCAAAGTCCTGGTATTCCACGGGCAGACCTGGCAGAGACCTGGAGGACGGCTGAGGAGAAGCGGAGCACACCGGATGAGGTGCCACCAGACAGTGATTCCGTCAGTCGGTCCCCAACGCAAAACTTCTTCTGTCTTCCAGTTGAGTGTAGGAGTGTGGTGCTGCAGCCACGGAAGACCCAACGGGATCGCCGAGGTAGATCGAGGAAGTACGTAGAACTCTCCTTGTGCAAGGCCCCCACGTGGAGAGACACCGGCTTGGTTACGTACCGGATGGTGTCTCTAAGGAGCTCATTTATTTAGCACATATGCCGTTTAACATGAGGCTGTCCTATAGTCACTAAGGGGTTCCCCCCTGACAGAGGATATCACCAAGGGCCTCTCCAGGCAAACCACAGGTAGGCAATATTGGACCACCAGGACAGTATGGATGAAATTCCCGGCAGAACCAGAGTCCAGATAAACAGGAACCTGGAATACGAGTCTAGAGTCAGTCAGGATCTCCACTGGCATTGACCGACGTGGAGAGAGAGAATTCGCACCTAGGGATGCCTCTCCTACATGACCTAGGTGCAGGCATTTCCTGGATGCTGGGGATGAAGCGAACAGCCACTACGAAAATGATCCGGGCTGGCGCAGTACAGGCACAGCTTTTTGGCACAACTCCTGCTCCTATATATGCACTCGATCCACTTGCATGGGCTCTTAACCGAACTACAAAGGAAGTGACAGCGGAGGCCTCTGGAACACAGGAGCCAGGCAAGGCAAAAAATGGGACTGACCTAGGTCGCGTTCTTGATGGAGCTCCTCTTGTCTGCCGGTGAAGCGGACATCTATGCGAGTTGCTAGGTGGATCAGTTCACTTAAAGAGGACGGGAGATCCCTGGCCGCTAGTGCGTCCTCTACCCTGCTGGAGAGACCCTACTTAAAGGTGGCGCACAAGGCGGCGTCATTCCAGGATAACTCCGACGCTAGGGTACGAAATTGGACCGATAACCCCTACAAAGAATCCCCCTGGCGAAATTCGGGGCCCCCGTCTCGCAATGGCTCTGGATTTCTTGAAGCACTGCGAACTCTTTGAGAAGGGTCTGCAAGTCCGTTGTCGGGGGGTCGCCCCTTTCCCAAAGAGGTGTCCGGGCTTCCGGAGAGCAAGCTGCCCAGAATGCCACCTTCGACGCCCCCGTAGGAAAGGGGTCGGCCAACAACTAAAAGTTGCATGGAGCAGGGGTTTTAAAAAAACCCTCTGCAGAGTTTCGGTCCCCCGTCGAATTTGGGAAAAATGTACGGCAGTCGGGCTTGGGACCCACATTTCCCCCTGGGGGGGGAAGAGGTGGAGGCAAAGCAATGGGTGGGGATTGGGGATGCTGTGGTTGGGCCAGAATCGGCTGAAAAATGGCGGTCAGCTGGTTTTTTTGTGCTTTTTGCACAACCCTGTTGCGATGCTGGGCAACGATAGCGGGAAAGATTGCCCCATTTGGGGCAGAGGTGCCGTGGGGGATCCATGGCGGATTTTTATGTAATGCCCACAGTTAGTTAAACCACTGGACCCCCAAAAAGCGGGTTGGTAGTGCCTTCCCAGGGTTTGCGGGGTTTAAGTGGGGTCCCGTTTTTTACCAGAGCCCGGCGAAAGGCGGATTGGCTTGCTGCGGGGGGGAGCCCTAACAGGTCGCTAACCCCGGGGGCGAAAGCTTGCGGGGGCCCAACCCCCGGGAAAAGGTCCCAGCAAAGGATACCAAATCATAAGATGAACTCAAGGTTTCGGGGCCAACCAGATCAGGGCAGGGGGTTTTTGTAAAATTTGTGGTAAAAGAACGTAGAGAAGGGGTTCGGGAAAAAATGGCCCAAGACGGAACGCTTTTTGGGAACGCTTTTAAAACAGGCTAGTGGAAATGAAGTTTCCAGGTGGGAAAAATTTAAGAGCGCCGACATTTCGGGGGAAGCGGGAGCGGGGGGGTAAGGTAAGTTAAACTGTATGGGGGGAATTTGGACGGGGTTGCGGCCCGGGGGCCCTGACACAGGGAAACCAGGGACCCGAGGCGCCCCCCAGGGGGAGGGGGGGGAGCTGCGGGACCACTCGTAACATGTACTAGTTGAGGCAATTCCCTGAATTCATCAGATACCGAATCTAAAAAGCTCTATAAATAATGACCCTTTGCATGATGTGGGTAGAAAATAGATTTCCCTTTTAATTCAATTAGTTTACCCTCTCTTGGTGGACTTTTGATTATGTAAAATTTATGATCCTGTGTTTGATTTTTCATGTCAAAATAGCGAGATAAAGTAAATTTTCGTAATAAATTGATGAAGATCTAGAAATAATTGGAAAGGATATGGATCTTTTGAAGTACAGAATAATAAATCTTTCTTCAACACTTTCAATTAATCTGGTTTTAACGTATAACTTGAAATATTGAAGATCGCTGTTAACTGTTTTTTAGTAGTATCATTATTTGTATTTTTGTTGATCGAGTGGTTATCTTCAATTACATTCTTAGGGGATTTGTCTTGCGCCCTTTTTGGGATTTAATTCCTTGATTTCATCTCTCTCCCTGCTCTGCAACCTTGTTTAAAAATTTTCTTTGTCGCGTTTATGGAAAATAACTGTCTATAGTTCTTGTTTTTAGCACAGGTATCCGAAAAGGAGCTTCCTGGGAAGGTAAGTATCCTACGAATGAATCTATACCAGAAGATCCTGCCTTGGAGTTGTCAGTCGTACAAACAGAATGAGTGGTAAAGTTTTGTAGTGGTTAATCTAGATCAATTAGATTTACTGGTTGTATAATTTCTACTGATGGTTCAAGAATAGTAGTTTCAGAAAAATTAATGTTAGTGGGTTTTAACAAATGTGTAGGTGTGTGGCGAACAGATAGTGTTTTTCTTTGTCGTAATGACTCTTTATGTGCTTTTTTCTATTCGCTCTACAGTAGCTTTAATTTCAAGATTACATTTTTCTTCTTAGAGGTACATATTTCAAAACCTACTGTAGTTGGATTAAAATATACTTCATTCACTGCTTGGATATTATCCAAATTTGTGTCTTTTTATCTAACCTCTGATGTTCTCTACTATCTGTAGTATTAATTATATAAACTATGATAGGACTTGAAATCATATTCATTAACCTTTGGGAAGAATTATGTAGATGAAAGTTCTTATTACTAACCTTATCTTTATGATGGTTAGCCTCCCGGGACACTTTTTGAGGTGTTGACAAGTGATATTTTTTAGGACCCAGGGGATAATGTTCTTTATTCCATGTTAATTGTGCATTAGAATGGCTGTAAAACCTGTAAAAAATGTTGTATACTCTGAAGTTATAATTTTTATATGTATGTTTTTTATTATTATTTGACATATTTCCTCCCTGGTTAAAACAGCCTTTTAAATGTATATTAGCTGTATTACAACTCTCATCTCGAGGAACATTATGACTAGAGATAGGCGAATTGAATCTGACGAAGTGGAATTCATTTAGAATTTCAGGAAAACTTCGGTTCTGCATGAGATAGAAGTTTTGGGTAATTCGTGGGAACGAAGCGTGTTTTTAATTGATAGAATGGCCGCAAGCACATGGCGTGACATAGGGCAGAGAAGTCTGGGAGGAAGAGAGGAAGACCCTCAATGACATGTGCAGAGATGAAGCCAATCAGAGACCGTCGGGATTCTGTGACGTCACCACGCTATATAAGTCCGGATGCCATGCTCGCTCCTTATACCTCTTTCGTTGTGCCGCTGCTGCATATGCTGCTGCGAGATCTAACACATAAGAATTTTTTTTTTAACAGCGATTTTGGGGGGGAGTCACTGCTTTTATCAGAGACTGCTCCTCTTCCGTTATAATTTTGATTCAGTTTTTGGGGCATTGTAAGTCCAGGGTGGGTCTAATTCTGCCCCATATACATTTTAATGCCATCTGGTCATTTCTGTAGCGCAATTTATATCCAAGGGTTATCTAAGCCTGTTTGTGCTTTTGAAGTCAGTAAAATACACGGCGTTTTTACACGCCACATGCCAGTTAATTTTTTTCCTGGTTATTTCTGTAGCTCAATTTATATTCAAGGGGTAATTTAGTCTGTTTGTGATTTTATATTAAGTAAAATAAACAGTGTTTTTAAACGCCAAAGAGGAGTAAATTGTTTCTGGTGATTTCTGTAGCATAATTTATATCCAAGGGTTAATTAATCGTGTTTGTGCTTTTGTAGTCAGTAAAATACACAGCGTTTTTACACACCACATACCAATTAATTTTTTCCTGGTGATTTCTGTAGCGCAATTTATATCCAAGGGTTAATTAAGCGTGTTTGTGCTTTTGTAGTCAGTAAAATATACAGCGTTTTTACACGCCACATACCAGTTAATTTTTTTCTGGGGATTTCTGTAGCGTAATTTATATCCAAGGGTTATCTAAGCCTGTTTCTGCTTTTGTAGTCCGTAAAATACACAGCGTTTTTACACACCACATACCAGTTAATTTTTTCCTTGTGATTTCTGAAGCATAATTTATATCCAAGGGTTAACCAAGCCTGTTAGTGGGCTCATTTGGAGTCAAATACAGGGTGTATTTTTATCATATACAGATATCTTCATTAAACAGAGCCTGTAAATTTTTGAACAAACAGTGTGTCAGACAGAGAGGTGGCAGGCTCTTCACATGCGAGTGGCAGTGGCACAAACGTTCCTGGAGCAAGCACAGGTCGCAGCACAGTAAGGGGACGTCGCAGCAAGGGTCACTCAGTGAGGCCAGAACTGCCGGTGTCATCTAGCAGCCATGTGTTGACCAGCAATCCAAGGGTTCCTAATTGGTTGACTAGGTCATCTACTTCCTCCCAGATGACAACTGACAACCCCAGCCAAGAGTCGGTGGGAACGTCAGACACAACTCTTAGTTGGCATGTCCCAGGAATGGGTCTGCGGCCCTCACCTGTCCTCAATCCGCCTCTGTCCGTCCGGTTCCCTCAGCCAGAGATCTACTATGTGGCCTGGGCTCAGCTACAACTATACAGCGAGGATGAACAATTTGAGGACAGTCAGCAGCTACTTGGAATCGAAGATGTGGGGCCAACATCCCCTGCTTCTTGCAGTACGTGGCAAAGTATGGATGTGGAGAGTGGCATGGGAGGTCATCTTGTGAGGGTTCAGCCTCTGCCTACCAAGACCGTTGAGGAGGACAGCAGTGAAGAGCCAACAATAGTCTATGATGATGTAGCCGACCGCACTTAGGAGCCGGGAGAAGCAAGGGCTTCATCATCAGGAGAAGAGGGCGTCAGCTTGCGAGTCAGGCAGCAGCGCAGCCAGCAAGTGGGTAGTGTGGCCGTGAGTCAGCAGGGTAGCAGCAGTGCGAGGTCGGAAGCCAAATGGCCACGGGGTAGAAAACCCGCCTCTCAGGTCCAGGAAAATAGTGGTACAGGTGCTCAGCGAGGCAGCGGCGGTAGTAGTCACTCAGTGCGGAGCGTTGGTGGTAAAATCAGCTACTCAGTGGTGCGGCAGCTTTTTGCTAAGACACCGGAGGACCCGAACATGGGTAGATGTAGAATCTGTGGGCAGAAAGTGAAGCGTGGCCAGGGAGCTAACATTGGCGCCACAGCCCTGCGTCAACACATGCAGCGTCACCATACGGTGGCCTGGGAGAAACGTGGCTCAGATTTGGTGGTCCATCCTGCCGCCACAGAAACAGCAGCAGCAGCGCCCAGTGGCAGGCATGCCGTTTCAGCCAGTCAAGGCTCCACCACCTCTGCAGAAGGGAGCTGCTTCTCTTTGCCATCATCTCCCGGTCCAGATGCTCCTGCTCCTTGCTACTCATGGCGCCAGCAGTCGTTCAACGAGGCGATTGCAAAGAGACATCAGTATGCGTCCAACCATCCTAAGGTGCAGAAGCTGACCATGCTCCTGTCCAAGTTGTTGGTACTGCAGTCTCTCCGAGCCGAGGTGGAGTGCCGAGCCGAGGTGGAGAGTTCCAAGCCCTAATTTATTTTCCAAAAAGGCAGTACCAGCCCTTCACAAATATGTAGAACAAAAGGTGGGCCAGTCCTTGAGCTTATCGGTTTGTTCCAAGGTGCACGGCAGCGGGGACGTCTGGAGCTGTAACTACGGTCAGGGCCAGTACATATCCTTTATGGCCCACTGGGTGAATGTGCTTCGGGCCCAGCCACACCAACAACTTGGAGAGGAGACGCCGCTTTCTCCTCTACATTGTTAAACTGTTGCTCCTGCGCCAAACCCTGCCTCCTCCACCACCACCACCATCTCAGCCTCCACAAGTACTGCTCCATCATACCACATTTGTAGGGCACAGTAGTGTCACGCAGTTCTACACCTGGCTTGCCTCGGCGAACAAAGTCACACAGGGGAGGAACTGCTCCGCGTCATGCAGCAAGAAATCGATGTGTGGCTTTCTCGCGCCAACTGCAAATCGGAACCGTGGTGATGGACAATAGGAAGAACATGGTGTCAGTGGTGCACCAAGGAGGGATGGTCCATGCACCATGCATGGCGCACATGTTCAATCTGGTTGTGAAAAGGTTCCTGAAGTCTTCCACCGATCTTCAGAACATTCTGAAAATGGCCAGGAAACTGTGCATGCACTTCATCCACTCCTACAAAGCCAGGCACATCCTCCTCGAGTTGCAGCGGCAGAACGGCCTTCTCCAACACACGCTGATATGCGATGTTTACAACCGTTGGAATTCCAGCCTGCACATGTTGGATCGACTGTATGATCAGAGAAAGGCCATTAACAAATTTTTGATGATCCAGGCGGACAGGAGTACTCCCCTGTGTAACTTTGATGTCCACCAGTGGCAGCTCATGCGTGAAACCTGCCATTTGCTGAGGCCGTTTGAGGAGGTCACGTTATTTGTCAGTCACCAGGACTACGGGATGAATAGCATCATTCCACTGCTTCATGTCCTGGAACAGATGCTGAAAAATCTGTCTGGGCAGGGGACTGGAGACGTGGCGACTACATCTCACGGCCACATGAGTCCGGTGGGAACTGAACTGGAGGAAGAGGAGGAGGAGGAGGACATTCGAGCACAAGCATTGTCTGGTGAAATTAGTGGTTTTTCTACCCAGATGACAGGAGAGGAGCAGCAGGAGCAGCTCCACACACCAATGCCTTAGGCGTCAGATTACATTAGCCATGACGCCTCTCCAAAACTTTGAGAAATTAGTCTGGATTCAAACTACCTGCCTCAGCCACTATTCTGATGCCACCACCCGCCTGATGCCACACATCTGCTGCCAGTTTCTCCATCTGCCTACCACCATCTTTACCAGGGACTGGTATTGCCACCCACCTCCACACTCTGTCATTGTGCCACTCTGTGGTCTACTCCTGTTGGTGCCACCTCCAGAATTTGTCATTGTGCCACTCTCTGACCTCATGCTGTTGCTGCTGCCGTCACCTCCACACTCTGTCATTGTGCCACTCTGTGGCCTACTCCTGTTGGTGCCACCTCCAGAATTTGTCATTGTGGCACTCTCTGACCTCATGCTGTTGCTGCTGCCGTCACCTCCACACTCTGTCATTGTGCAACTCCGTGGCTTCCTCCTGTTGGTGCCACCTCCAGAATTTGTCATTGTGCCACTCTCTGACCTCATGCTGTTGCCGCTGCCGTCACCTCCACACTCTGTCATTGTGTCACACTCTGACCTGATGCTGCTTCTGTTGATGCCGTCACCTCCACACTGTGTCATTGTGTCACTCTCTGACCTCATGATGCTTCTGTTGATGCCGTCACCTCCAAACTGTGCCACTGTGCCACTCTGTGGCCTACTCCTGTTGATGCCATCACCTACACACTGTGTCACTGTGCCACTCTCTGACCTCATGCTGCTGCTGTTGATGACTTCACCTCCACACTGTTTCTTTGTGCCACTCTCTGATCTCATGCTGCTGTTGTTGATGCCGTTACCTCCACACTGTGTCATTGTGCGACTCTGTGGCCTACTCCTCCTGATGCCGTCACCTCCACACTGTGTCACTGTGCCACTCTCTGACCTCATGCTGCTGCTGTTGATGACGTCACCTCCACACTGTGTCATTGTGCCACTGATGTTGCTGCCACGTCCAGAATTTGTTATTGTGCCACTCTGTGGCCTACTCATGCTGCTGCCAAGTGACCGCTGTCTCACTGGAACACCCTGTGGTTTCCTAATGATGTTTCCACCCTCACCACTCTGACATTGCCACTATGTTTAGTTTTCCCCTTCTTTTCACCTATCAGAAAGAATGGGAAGGATCAGGATTGTCTAGCAAAAAGCCGAAGTGGATACAGAACACAGAATACATGCAACTATCCTATTTACTGGTCATCTCTGTTTTGGATCAACTCCTGTTTGTTTTTGGCCTTAGCAATTCTGATGGATTGTTGACCGATTGAAAGCGGACACTGACGGATGAAAGGAAGGGCAAAATGATCAGAGACGTCAACGTAAAATTAAAATTACTGCCGACACCCTCTCCACTCATTCGTGGAGGGCCTCTACATGTATTAGCGTTTAACAGAACAGGTTCTGTCATATTCTGTGACGGTTTAATGCTCTGGCGTCATGCAGTGACCCCTGCTGTGACTTCCCCTAACTGTGCTGCGACCTGTGGCGGCTTCAGGAGCCTACTATTGTGTTCTTTGACGCTATCATAGGATCTTAGCCCTCAGCTTGTTTTTTTTCCAACTGGCGCTGCCATGACTTTATCAGGCTGCATTCCCGCTTCAGTTTTTTGGTCATCTTTGTCCCCGTAAGTGCCCAGGGAATTTTAGAGTGAAGCAATTCTAAGAGCGGCGGCAGTCATGTGCATGTCATACTAAAAAACAGCTTTGTATGAAGACCAAACCAAGCTCCCTCTGCATATTTAAGAATGGCACAATGTTCTACAGCATCCTACAGGCTCTCTGCAGTCAGGAAATAGCTGTTTTTTAACGCGATTCGTCCCAAAGTAATTCCGGACGAAAATAATTTTGTCAGGAAATTCGGCGAAGTCGGCGAATCAAATTTGTGAGAAATTCGCCCATCTCTAATTATGACTTTTCTACTTCTGATCCTTTTGCGATTTTAAATGTTTTTTTCTTAATTATTTCTAATTCAGATTTGTTATTTGAGAGTATTCTTCAAGCTAATAAAGTCTTTGCATGTATGAAATTTTTCTAACTCATTTATAATAATTTCAAACACTGTATTCACATTTAAACATATGTGATTACATTTAGCATATAACAACTCTAAAAGTCTAATAGAGAAGTCAGATAGACTCAATTGAGCAACACTACTGTATAAATTCAGGAAGCTAATGTGGGTGATTTAGAATTGTTGTAGAGAGCTGGTTGCATGAAGAAAGGACATTCCTTGCACTGCGACAATCCTTTACTGTACAGTCTAGTTCAGCAGCAGCACCCTTTCTGCATGTGACTAGATGTTAGTGTCGTATCTACTGCCACATCATCCCTGTGCCACAATTAAAATACAGTAATAGACAGTCAGAGGGCTGCCAGGAAGTTCAATAACAAAATTTGATGAATTTTTGGCTTTTGGTTTAAATTTCAGGATGAACATTACATTTCTTGAAAATTATTTTAAATGCACTAAATGAGACCATCTTTTAATTTTAGAATTCACATGTCCAATGTTCCAGTGTTTTTGTGCAACTCTCTAACAAGGAGCTTAATGGCGAAATTAACATTTGTTTGATGTCTGAATTGCCCAATAAATTTAGGAGATTAATTTGAATTGGAATTTAAACAGTCCTCCTCATCATGTTTTTTCACATTTTGACATCATGAGACCAAGACACCACTTCACAATTGATCAAAAGTACCTGACCATTGCGAATCTTCAAGCAGGATGCTGTCAGACGAAGCTTAGAGTGTCAGAGAGTGACATAAGAAGGTGGCAACAAGGATACAGAGACACTAGGAGAGTCACTGACAGGAAAAAAGTGGCCATTTTTTGGCTACATAACGCACTGATGACTGATTCATTGTAAACAATGTCCTGCGAAACTGGATGATGAATGCCACGCAACTCCAGGCATGTTTAAGGCAATTGAATGGCAACCAAGTGTCACGTCAGACCATTCATTACCATTTACATCAGCATGGTCTGCATGTTAGACAACCAGCAAGGGTACAGGAACACACCACCAGGCACAGTCATCATTGTCTTGCATTGGCCAGGGAGCATCTATAGTGGACCAGTGGTCCTCAGTACTGGTTAGTGATTAAAGTCGATTCACTCTGAGTAGAAATAATGGCCACCAGTGATGCTGGAGACATCAAGGAGAGCGTTATACATCAGCCACAAGTTGAGCCTTTGGTGGTGGTGGTGATACAGTGTGGGCAGCTGTGTCTGGTCAACACAGAACTGCCTTACACTTTGTTAATGGTATGGTGACAAGCCTCTACTACTTGATAACCATCATTAATCCAGTTATTGGGCCTCTGCATGAACAACACAGGACTAATTTAATCTTCATGGACAACAATTCTCCAGCTCACCGAAGTCGCCATAGGAATAGGAAACATCTGTTGGAAACTATGGTACCTCAAATGGAGTGGCCTGAACTCTAAACTTTCTTCAGATCTGAACCCCGTAGAATACCTGTGAGGTCACCTGGTTTTGTCGTGAAGAAGCTCATAACTCTGTACCCCTGAACCTCAATGACCTGAGGGGCCCCTTTAAGAATATTAAGATGTTATGCCTCCACAGTCAGTACCTCAACTTGTGACCAGCATGAGACATCGCTGTCAAGCTGTAATTGATGAGAGGTGAAAAGTTTCTGGTTCATACTTTATTTTGGTCTAAAAAATATAGACTTATGCAGATTTGCAGCAAGACTTGGATGACACGACTGATTTAAACTGGACTTACAGTAAGACCTTGCAGGTGTTGCATTCACTATATGTTATGAGACACTATACATTTGGATCAGTAAAGAATTTCATGATCTAAGAAGTATTTGAATAAGTCTGTCGATTCTGATATTGCAGCTGAATATACGATGTTGGAAGCTGTAATTGGTGCTCACATGACACGTTATTGAGACAAGAACAAATTCTGCTGGTGTTTACCCTCCACTGTTGTTGTATTTAATTTCATTATATTGTTTGAGATTAGAAAAGTAACATTGCATACTAAGACTTAAATGGCCTACTTCCAGGATAAAATCACTGTAGCATGAAATGTTTACTTTTTTCATAGATTTACCCTGAAAGCCAAATATCTCTAACTTTTTGTTAGAAGTGTATTTGTGGGGTATGGGAGACTTGGAAGGTCATCTAGAAGGTTTCTCATTTTTCCAAGAGTCTGTCAAGGGCTGTGAGGTAGTTGGCAAGTGTGATTTATGGATTAGAGCAGAGACCTGTACAAATAGGTGTGGCGTGTAAAAAGAAGATATGACTTGTAAAACAGGGCATGGTTTGTTAATATATCTTTTTATTCTCCCTGCAGACAATTTTCAAACGTTGACAAGAATGACCTTAACCCACCCTAAACTAGCAGTGATAATATACCATATGCTGCTGTTGATACTGTTAATTGTTTTGATATGTGTTAGTAATATTAATAGTCTGCTTCATATAAGGTCAAATAAAGTTTTTTTTTTTTTAAATAAAATATACAATGACCATCTGTAACAATATACAGACTCGCTAAGTGGTATTGAACATCACTATTCTATATATTTCTTTTGTGCTCTTGCACAGTAAGTTAGACAATCTCAAAGCAAAAGCAATTCTTTATCTCCACGAATGAGCCTGCATAGTTGATTTTATTTTATTAAATTACAAAGATGGAGCTGTTACCCAAGACATACAGAATTCGTAAAAAACATATTTTCTACAGCTTCGTTTTGCATAAAGTTTAGGATTTGTTTCTGGTGATCTGATTAAATAGTTAATCACGCCTTTTTTTCTCAAAGCTGTAAGAAGGCCCACAATGCCAGTTGCATTTTAACGATACGGTACATTATCATTGGCAACGTAGCCAATTCTCTTTTAAATCATTGCAGTTTCTACTTTAGCCTCAAGCTATAGAATTCTTTTAAAGCAAGCAGTGAACCTGGCAGTGTGCCAAGAAGCAAAATAAAGGTGTTTTAGTCTAGCAAACTATTCGGAGTGGTACTTTAGTGATACCGCATTCTTCAGTACATCTGCAAAACATTTTCTCTGAAATGAATTTTCATGTGAAAGGGCTCCCTTAATCATCATCAGTATTGTTAACTTCAATGCATTTACTTAATCGTACCCCTTAGTGCTCACAAAATAAACAAGGGATCTTCTCATGATTTTTTTCTAAAGCAACAGGTGCTTTCTGTGTCAACTATTAGTATTTGCATTGTTCTGCTTTGATAATCTGTAAGCAAACAAAGGGCAGGTGAAGCTGTGCATCAAGCTGTCTATGAAAGAAATTTTATAAAGCATGTGTTGTAGTTAGCAGTAAAAATGGATGGAAAAAATCTAATACATGTATAAATGTGTGTACTCAACCATACTGGCATATCATTTGTATACATATAATTAAATATAAGTATGTAAAAGATAAAATTATCTGTTTAATTTTTTTTTTGTCATCCGTTTATTTTTATGTTTAAACAGGTTGTCCACCTTTTAGAATATGGCTACTGTATTAAATTAAAAAACACCCTTTCCTCCCCACTCAAGCTCCATTCCAGTGATTACACTGCTAGCTGCCTGCCTGGTTCTACTGAGTAAGGGTTTGTTCACACTGTGTAATTGTGGCGCATACAGTATGTGGCTCAATACGCCGGGTGATTTGGTAGTCGCGCTGTAGTCGGCAGCCCACCGGCCCCATTTACATGCATTGCTTATGGCGATTAATTAACATATCACTTATCTCCCCGCTCATACAGTACGATCGTATTGTATGCACAGGGGAACAAGGTGTAATCCATAGTTCTTTATGAGAGCTTTAGAGTAACATAATTGCGGGGCACATTTTACCACGTATTAAGTGCAATACGTGGCAAAATATGTCAGCAATTATGCCCCAAAATAAGCCGTGTGAACATACCCTTAGAGTATGTAGGGAGAGTTCTGTCCCTTATACTTGTGTTAGGTTGCTAACGGAAACCAGAGGGATAGTGTCCTGGTTATAGCAGTTACAGAGTTAATTAGTTTAGCAGACAAAAGGTTAACAATAAAGTTGGTTATAGCAAGATTTGGCCTGTTTCTGGGGAGCAGCAGTATACCAGTCAGAGAGCTATGTCAGAAAAGCAAGGGGGGGGGGGGGAGGGGCAGCTGCTGGAGAGAGGGATCAGAGCTGCAAAGGGAGACAGTTAGTCAGTCTGTAAGAGTCTGCCACTGAGGACAGACAAGCAGAAGCTGCAGGCCTCTTTAGAGAGATGAGAGGTGGCATATTCCTGTGGAAAGCAAAAGTGGAAAGGCCTGATAGGCCAGAGACTTTTACATAGTTACAGTTATAAGCAAGAAAATCAGGAGAGGCCGGGGAAGAACCGCACTTTAGTGCCGGAGCGTGTCTGGCAAAAGGCGGAGGCCTAGAAAGCAGCAGGAGTGGTCAGCAAGAGACCTGGACCAGAGTGGACGAGCCACTGGAGTGGTCAGGTAGTGGAGTGAGGTGGGCAAATAGGAGAACCCCTCCAGAACTGCGTGAATGTGAGAATGCTGGAGAAGCTGCTGGCAGTTGAGACACGGGAGATTTGATTGTTCTGCGACGGTCGCTGCAAGAAAGAAATAAAAGCCTGGTTTATCCCGGTCAGTTGTCGCCGTAAAGGAGTTGTCTCACTACAGGATTTCAGCCTACTTCAATGTGTCTGGCAGCAAAGGATTTTTAAATTCAGGGGCGTGCTTCTTGTCTGCCTCTTCTCCTGCCCATTCCCCCCCTCCCCTCAGCACACAGACAGCTCTCCTCCTCCGACTGCAGTAACTTCTATACAGCTGCGAGGATAGAGGGGGGTGAGGAGGATGTACAACGTCACCACTTTGTGGTGTATGGATCTTATTGGCTGCAAAAATCACGTGACCTCGTTTTATCTATGCTGCTGCATTTCCTGTTTGAGCTCATACTCTATCACACTTCTCAGCAAGACGTGTCTCTCAGCGTGTAAACCAATAGCTGTTTTAACAGCTCTGATAGTCACTTCTAATACAAGAAACCATCCATCTACAGCTTAGAATAGAGTTTGATTAGAGAATTGCACTTCTTATTTAGTTATAGAAAGTTTTAAGGATATTTACTGGTGTGTGTAGCCGCGGGGCTGCGGTGGGGTAGGGGGGGAGCAGCAGGAGAGGCTTTTGAAACGAAGGGAGATATTTTGCAGCCCAGTGTGTTCTCTGATTTTCAATTGAAAAAGAATTGTTTTCTACCACTTTTTTGGCCAGCAGACCTCTGTTAGCAGTTGAAATTGTCCCTGTGTTTTCAGTTCTATTGCAATCACTGCGTGTCAGTGTTCCCAAAAAAACGGCTTAACTTATCCCTATAACTTTTAAATAGTTTTACTGAACTCCATGCGTCTCAGTTTGGTGCAAAGAGTCCAGTTGTACGAATATTGTGTTCTACAAATTTCCTAGTAAATTACGCTTGTAGTTAGTGGTGCGAAGACTGCCATATTAATCCAATAATATTTAAATTCATCTTATTGCAGTCCCGTGCGTCTCAGTTTGGCGCAAGTTCAGATGTACGCATATTGTGTTCTACATATTTCCTAGTAAATTTACGCTTGTAGTCGGGTACGTTTGGCGCTATATTAATCCATATAATATTTAAATACTCTTTTTGAGTCCGTGGCCTTTTTGGGCAAAAATTTTTCAGTAGTAGGGCATTTTTGGTTTAAAAACATTTTAGAAAAACTTAGCTTGAGTCAGTGGTGTGAAGGGCCAAAATTAATCCTTTTAAAATATTTAAATATTCTTTTTTTGGCATTTCCGTGCGGGCTCATTTTGGCGCAAAGATTCAGTTTTTTAAGAATTTTTTGTTCTACATATTTTTTTCCTTAAAAATTTTACGCTTTGGGTTCAGGGTTGGCGAAGGTGCCTTTAAAAATCCATTATAATAAAAATGCTTTTTATTGAAGGTCCGTGCGTCTCATTTTTTGGGTGCAAAGACCCCCATATTTTCCCGAATATTGTTTTCTACAAATTTTCCCCCCCCCCTATTTAAAAAACCTTTTTGTCAGTGGGGCAAAAGGGCGCCCATATTAACCCTTTATAACTTTTTTAATACTTTATTTTACTCAGTGCACCCAAAGGTTTGGCGCTAACCCTTTCCATTTGTACGTTGTTTTTTTTTAAAAAAACTATAAATTGGTTTTAGTCCTACTGGGCATTTTAAAACCCTCAGGACTGAAGGAAAACCCTTTGTTGATTTGGTTTTAAAGGGGTTTTTTTCCACCAACCCAATTTCAAAAGTTTTTTGGGATAGAAAAAATCTGGTTTCAAACCCTAGTTGCTGTTGGAAATTTAGAGGGTTTTTAAAGGGAATTTCGTGATTTGCGTCTTTTCAATAAAGATTGTCAAAAAAACGCACCCATACCTTTTTACTTTTTTAAACCCTTTCTAAAACATGGGGGAAAAATTGAAAGGTGGAAAAGCGAGAAAAAAAAGGGTTTGTGGGGGCATGGGGGTAAGGAAAACAAAAAAGGTTTTCCTTTCCCCAGTGCTGGTTGACAACACCAAGCCCAGTGGATCGCCGGTTGGGGGGGGACCGTCGGGGCCTTTCCCTTCGCTGGGTCTTGCCCTGTGAATTTCGGTAACAACACGGTTCCCCCAATTTTGTTTTTCAGGGGTTTTAAATGAAACCTTTCATCCACATTTGTTCCCTTTTCCCTCGTCCTCCCAGTTTAGGCCCAAAAAATTGCCCGTAAATTAATCACCGCCCAGCACCACCCCAACTTTGAAAGCGAAGGCAGCCCAAATGTCAACCAGGGCCCCCCACCCACTGTGGTTTAATCCTTTTTTAAAAGCCCTCTTTGTTTAAAAAAAAAAAGGGGTTTGGGGTCAGAAGGCATTTTAAAAATCAGGGGGCCAAAGAGGATTTTTTTTTGTCTGCTCTGACGGCCAATCGTTTGGGCATAAAGAGGGGGAGAAGGAAGCCTTTTAAAGGGCCAAAGATCCCGGGGGGGGTGGGCAACCCCTTGCAGTCCCTTTTGCTTGTAGCCCCGCGCCCCAAGGATGCAAAATGCCCGGGACGAGGAAGCCCATCTGTTTTGGGATGGAAGATGATGAGGGAGGGACTGCAATTGGGGATCCAATTAAATTTTTCAGCGGAATTTGTTTTGGCGGCGCTTCTTTTCACGGGGAAAAAGGGGGGGGAAGGACACGGGGGTTTAAGTGCAGAAAAGGGGTCCCGCCTAAAAAAGGTTTGAGAGGGTGGGTCGACAAGCCCCGGCTAAATTTTAAATTCCCCGCCCACCCCATAAAAGGGCCGGAAACACCGCTCCTTGCTTTTTTTTTCCCCTTTTTAGAAAAGGGGCCCCAGGCCCTTTTCTAAGCCGGGGAATTTTTCGGGGCAAGCCTTGATTCACCCAGCGATTTTTCCATATGCCCCCCTTGCCTTTAAAAGCATCGTGGGGGGAAGAACGTAGATGTTTAACCCCCACCAACATGGTTGTCAAATGAAAGCGAATGCATTGTTGAAAGGGAATTAAAAAACTTGGCAAAAAAAAGGGCACATTTATCCCGGGTTTCCCAAACCACTGCCCACCCCCTCGGGTCTTTTGCCCTCCCCCCTTCCACCATGACCAAGTTTTCCTCAGCTCCCCCTTTGTTTTCCCCCAAGCGCATGATCAGGGATCAGCCCTGCTTCGGGCACCCCCGGTGCCCGGGATTTACCCCCCATCCCCAACCAGGGACACAGCCCAAACCCCTTTCCCTCCTTCTAAAAGTTTGCCCTTTGAAATGCTGTACAGCGGTCAGGCTAGCGGGCCACCTTCTGTTCCCGGGGTTTTTGGGAGCAGAAGAAAAAACTTTAACCCAAACAAATTCCCAAACCCCAAAAGCCTGAATGTCAGCTTTGCCAGGTTTTTGGCCTTGGAAATTTTTTGCCTTTTGTCTGGGGGGAACAAAAAAGGGTTTTCCGCCACGTCAGGGCCCTTGCTTGCCCCCAATACCTTTTTCCCCGAGAAAGGCATTTCTTTGCCAGAAAACCCGCCCTCTGCCCGGGCCCGCCCGTGTCATCTAAAATTTTCAAGCATCTGTGCCCGGCAAAGGGTCATTGACACCGACCTTGGATAGTAAGCACGGCCAAGGCCGCTATATCTCTGTGACAGTCACTGGGTGAGTGGGTGGATTTTCTCTGGTGGTGACGGTGGCTCTCAGGCTGGGCGACCACTCTTCAAACCGCAGGGATGGTGCAGGGTTTTTTCCCCCCAAAGGGTTTCCCTGTTGACATCACGCGCCAGAGAAACCGGGCCCAGTATTGAAATTAATCTGTCTTGGGACAGTTAACACACAGGTCAAAGGCTTGTGGACGGCTCTTTCCCAACGAGAATCGAGCTTTGGGCTGGGTGACAAGAACCTTGTGCAGGCAAGGTGGTGTGAAATAACGGTCGAAATCCCTGGCCCCCCTTAAAAGGGTGGGCGGGAGCAAAATCCTTGTGGCAAGTCATAAAACCTCGTTTTTCCAAAAATTTAAAAAAAGCGCTAGGGGGTTTGGGGATGCCCTGTTTGAGGGGTCGGGGTTCTGAGCTCACATTTCCCGCGTTCGCCCCCTGTTCGCCCCGGTGGCTGGGGTTGCAGCGTCGGCCCGGCCCCCCCCGTCAACCGTTTTCATTGTTGCCCTTTTGGCAACACGCTAGTTTTCCATTCCCAATCCTCGGATTGGGGCATCAGCGCAATGCCTTTTAGCAGTACAAAGGGGACACATGGCCTGACAAGCGGGGTTTGCAGCCTGGGGGGGTTGTTGGCCACCGAGGGGTGGAGGCAGGGGGAAAGAACTCTGCACCATCCTGGCCAGTTTTGAAGAAGCCCCCAAAAATGGTCAGTGCGGTTAATCCCCTTTGTCAGCATGAGCTTTTGTGGTGTTCTTTTTTCGGGAAACCCAATTCTTTTGGACTTCTGAAACGCGGGTCCCCCACCGGAGGAGGAGAGCGGACACAGAGGGCGGACACAGAGGCCTTTCTCCCCATGAATCCAAAAGGCCCTAAATTTTTTCACAACTTTAGGGTCTTAAATTAGGCGGGGGGTTCAGGGCCCAGGGCTGGTGCAAGGGGGCGCCCTGCTTCGGGGGTTTCAGCATCTGAGGCAAGTAAGGACGTGTTGAAGCTGGGCGGAGGAAGCAGAGGGGGGTTGAGGCTTTCCTGGACACCGGGGTTTCCCGTTGCCCCTCCCTTTAAAAGGGGGTTGGCAGGGGATTTGAGGCAGAGGGGGGAAGATGGGGAATATCAGTTTGCTAGTCCCCCCTCGAAAAGAGGTTTTGGGAAATTTTAAAAGGGTTTCCTTTCTCTCACTGGGTGCTTTGATGCCCCTTTTCCCTTTCCAACTTGCCCCTGCTTTTGGGCCCATAAAAAGGGAAAAAATTTTAGGGGGGGCCCAAACCCCCCGGGAAATTCCGGTACATAAAAAAACCAGAATTTCCCTTCCCCCCCCAAAGGGTTGGATTTAAAAATTTGGGGAAAATGGAGCCTTGCTAAATTTGATAAAATGGAGACTTTGTTGTGTTGCTTCATTTCTTCAATGTCAGGGTGGAACAAGTAAAGAAACGGGACAGCGTAGGAGTCCCAATTTGACGTGCGCGGCAGCGGGCCCAATGTGGCAAAAGGGCCTAATGGGGGGGGGAAGTTTGGAAAACCTTATTTACCACTCTCAAAAACATTTTTTTTGCGGGCACACTTTCAACACACAGGGAGGGTTAAGTTCAAGGGTTTACGGAAATTTTCTGGTCTCAACCCGATTTTTTTTGGATGTTTTCCCGGACCCAATCAATTCGGGGTTTTCCAAAATGGAGGAAGGGCCCCGGGCTCGCTCCCCACTTTTCAAGGGGGGTTGTTTCCCCAGCAGCCGCTTTCATATTGGGCGGCCCCTTCAGAAAGCTGGGGGAGAAATTACAGAAAAAAAGCCCCGGTTTTCCCATGATAATGTGAATTTTTGACTTTCTTCAGGAGGATCGGGGGGAAATCTTGATGATGTTGTGGCCCCCAGTTCCCGGGGGGTCACCAATTAGTTGCCCGTTCTACTTACTTTTCCGCTTCCAAAAAAACGGCCCTTTTAATTTTTTTTTTTTTTTTTTTAAAATTATCATGGGCCCACTCAATTTTTATTCTAAGTTTTTTTAACGGGTTTTCTTTTTTGTAGTTTTGTGGTGAGGAGATTTAAAAGGGGACCCCCAATTGTACACAGTTTCATAAAAAAAACCATTTTCCTTTTAAACCCGTTCTTTTTAAAAATTTTTCGCAAGGTCAATGTTTTTGGGGTAAATGGTGCTGTGAGTTCGTAAAACCCAAGGTTTTTGGGAACAGAAAGGGGTAATTTAAAGGGAAATTTTCCCTTCCCTCAAAATTTTTTAAAACAGTGGGGGAGAAGTCTTTTTTAAAATTTTTTGGGATCATTTTGCTGTAAAATTTACAGCTATCCCTTACAGGTTTTATTTTGAAAAAATGTGGTTCTAAAGACATTTGTTCTTCAAAAATTGTAAGGGGGGGCCCAAAATGGGGGTCATTTTTTTAAAATTTTTGGGGGCAAGTTGCTGTAAAATTTTACAGCAATATTTACGGGTTCTATTTTAAAAAAAATTTTCCCTTTTCTAACAGACATTTGTTCTTAAAAAATTTGTCAAGAGTGGAAAAAGGGAGTCTTTTTTTAAATTTTTGGGGGGGAAAAATGATGTGAAAAATTACAGCTATACTAAGGTTTTTTTTTAAAAAAATGGGGTTTTTCTAACGACATTTTTGGGTTCCAATTGTCAAGTTGGGCCAAAGGGGTCAGGGTTTTGAATTTTATGGGGCATGGTGTTTACAAAAAACGGGGTTGGGTTAGGACACTTTTAATGGAAAAATATTGCAAATGACGTTTTTGCAAGATCTTTACAAAAGATGGGAAACCCCTGTAGTGAGGACCCTTTTTTAATACAATTAAAAAAAAAAAAAAAACAAAAAAGTGGTGGGATTCCTTCCTTTTTTTAAAAATGTGTTTTTAGAATTAAAAAAACTAAAAATTGCATGTAAAAAATAGTGATAAAAAATTTTCCTCTAAATTTGGTAAAGGGGGGTTTTACAGGAAGCTTGCCCCAAAAGTGGGTTATTCAGGGGGACAGGGGAGTATGGGCACGGACGGAAAAAAGAACAGAGAAAATTTTCCCCTCCAGAAATTTGAGAAAAACGGGGAAAAAAAAAATGCCAAGAAAAAGGGAACCTGGTTGGAACGGAGCGTCAACCCACCAGCTTTTCCCAAAGGGAAGCCCCAATTGGTCGATCATTCGGGGGGGCATGCATTTCCGTAGGGCGGGAAATTTCTAAGACAAACCCCGTTTTGGGAATTGTTCTGGGGAAAAGCTGGGGTCTTAGCTCAAAATTTCCCGCTTCCCCCATTGCTTCAGCCGGATTTGTTTTCTTTTGCTGCATCTTTAAGGGCTTTTTTCCCCATGTTATTAGAGGGACGACGAAAAGCCCTGGCTCCCCACCGCACCCCACTGTCCCCCGGGCCCCTGCTAGCTGAACCCCCGTTTCCACTTTTTAAAAAGCCTCCCCTTTGCCTTGATGATTTTAAATTTCCCTTAAACCCCATTTGCAGTGGGATGCAAAAATTTTTAAGAAAGGCCCTCGTTAAATTTTTACGGGGGGCATCTGTTTCTTTTCCCTTTCACTTTTTTAATGTCAGGGTTTGGGGGAAACATTGTAAAAAATTTAGAATGGAAAATTAGCTCTGCAGCAGCAGTTTTGGAAAACTTTTGGTTTTATTACAGTTTTTTTTTTATTGTGAAATTTTATGTTTTTGGCCCAAAAAAGGGACACCTGTGGGGGGTTTTTTGGGGCCCCTTCCCTGAATTAAAGGATATGGATAGTCAATGTCTTTTTCCAAAAAATTACGGGCCTTCCAAGATATTTTTTCGGCACTTTTTTTTATCTGTGGGTCATACGGGTTTTGGGTCTTGTTGCGGC
>JAODAL010058594.1:0-21994 GCA_025379985.1 Phyllomedusa bahiana | reverse complement strand
GAAGCAGCAGATGGAGGACTTATAGGCATTTATGAGCAGTGTAGTTGTGCTCCAGCACTGGGGAGATTAACCTTACTAAAAGCGCAGCATGGGGACAAATAGAGCAGTATGGCAGTGTAGCTGTGACTCCGCACTGGGGAGATAAAAACACTTATAGAAGCAGAGATGGGGGACATTATAAGCAGTATGAGCAGTTGCTGTGACCCCACTGGGGAGATATAAAATTATGAAGAGCAGCATGGAGGAATTAGGCAGTACTAGCAGTGTAGCTGTGCTCAGCACTGGGGGAGATATAAACTTCCTAGAAGGCAGCATGGAGGAAATAGGCGTACGACGGTGTAGTGTGACTCCGCACTGGGGGAATATAACACTTCAGAAGCAGCGCATGGAGGACATTTGAGAGAAAGGCAGTGTAGCTGTGACCCCGCACTGGGGGGATATAACATTACTAGAAGAGCAGCATGGGGACATTATAGAGCAGCACTGAGCAGTGTAGTGTGACCCCAGAGGGGGGGAGATTAACACTTACTAGAAGCACACATGGAGGACATTATGGGCCCTATGAGCAGTTAGCTGTGCTCCAGCACTGGGGGGATATAACCTTACTAAAAGGCAGCAGAGGAGGAAATTATAGACCCAGTTGAGCAGGTAGCTTTGGACCCAGCCTGGGGAGATTAACATTACTAGAAGCAGCAGCATGGGGGGACATTATAGAGCAGTACTGAGCGTTAGCTGTGTATTTGGGGAAATTTAAAAACTTCATGAAGCCTCCCCCCATAGACTTTGGGGCGTCCCCTGAGGTGTGTGTGCCCCCCCCCCAGCCCCCCCCCTTTGGGGTTTTCCTGGGGGTTTTGCAAATATCCCTCAGATTCCTAAATGATGGCGGATTCCACATGTATGAAGTCAGATCCACTTAGATAAGGAGGCGGCTTCTGTTACCAACAATAGACCCAGAGACCAAGAAGTGCTAAATACAGGAAACGAATGTTCCCCCTCATCGCCCCCGGCCCTCACCATCCTATAGGAGTATATAGCAAAACTTAAAGGGGAACCCATCCAGCTGGTGGCTGCTCCCACTCCTGCACAGGACTCCCCTCACAGGGATGGGGGCAATATCCTGAGAGTCTTCCTGCTCTCCCTCCTTCAAAGAGTTATTAGGGTGACGAGCCCCCCACCATGTGCACCGGCTTCAGGGGCCCCGTCTGCATTTTTGTTGCTCCCCTCTATTTCTCGTATCCGACACTTTGATTCATTAACGAGACGTGTGAATTAGCCGGGAATCCCAAGGCTGGGGGCGCGCGGTGTGGAGAGCGAGCCGCACCCTCCCATGAATTCGCTCCTTGCGGCTCTCACCTGTGCAGGTGGCGGGTTACAGCACAAGGCGCAGGGTCTTACATCCATACATTGGTCATTTCTGTGATGGGTTTTCTCTGCGTATATTTACCACCAAAATGTGCAACGAATCCGCAGCACAATCCGGCCGTAACGAGGCGACGTTGCTGGAGGACACGTGCTTACAGGAAAATCGGCAGTGTGTGAATGAGGCCCTAAAACACAGGGGGGCCCCAAGCGAGGTACAGAACAGTAATGAACCCCACAGATAAAGGCCCCATCATTGCTCAGGTCCAGCACCGGTCCAGCATAGGAAGGGGAGTCGGGCTCCAACAGGTAACGCCACTTCTGTCCAGCGCCTCTCAGGGGCAGGGCGGTGTGTGACACATAGGACCCCAGGAGCCCCTCGCACCCTATAATGAGGCTCCGAACATATCACATGGCTGACATGGTGTAACACAGTGCGCTTGCTCTGAGGTTGGCATGGTAGTTTATTCTTCACAGTGCGCTTCGTTTGAGTTGTCATGGTAACAGACTATTTGTCACAGTGCGCTTGCTCTGGGGATGTCTTCGTAATACAGGCTACAGTTCACAGTGCGCTTGCTCTCTGGTTGTCATGGTAACATGCTATTTTTCACTGTATGCTTGCTCTGAGGCTGTCATGGTAACACTTTGCTCTTCACATTGTGCCGTCTCTGGGATTCTCTGGGTAACGGACTACTCTCACTGAGTGCTTGCTCTGGGTAACACAGGCTACTTTTCATGGTGTGCTTGCTCTGGGGTTGTCATGGTAACACAGGCTACTCTACACAGTGTGAATGCTCTGAGATTGTCATGGTAACAGATTACTCTCACAGCACGCTTGCTCTGAGGTTGTCATTGTAACACAGACTCCTTTTTCTCTGGGGGTTTTTCAGGGTTTAAATGCAACTTTTCACAGTGCCCCTTGTTATGGGTTTTGTCTTTGGTAAAACCCCTACTCCCCACTGTATGTTTGCTCTGGATTGCCCATATTTAAACATTTTTACTTTTCACAGTGGCTTGCCGGGGGTTGTCAGGGTTTTTTTAAACATTTTCTCCCTTTCAAAAGTCCCCGTTGCTCTGGGGTTGTCATGGTAACAGTCTACCCTTCACAGTGCGCTTGCTCTGGGGTTGTCATGGTAACAGTCTACCCTTTCCCGTGCGTTTGGGTTTTGGGGGTTGTCATGGAAAACAGCCCTACTCTTCACAGTCGCTTGTTTCTGGGCTTGTCATAAGTAAAACAGTTTCTCTTCTTCAAAGTGCGCTTGCTTTTTGGGGGTTTGCCCCATGGTAACACAGACTAGTCTTGGATTTCCGGTCATGGGACTTCCACTTCTATTAGTGAGTTATGATCATTTGCCAAGAAGTTAAAAAAGGGGTTAATTGCTCCCCCCCGTTACTATGGACAACCGGGAGAAACCCACAAGGTTTCACAGACTGAACCCGGGCCTGCCCGGGGACAGCGGGCGAAAGAGCAAGGGGGGGGGCCTTGGGGCCCTTTCCCAAATGTATTACAAAGAGTTCGGCCACTTTCCAATATCTTTTATGTCTTTGTTCCTCCTCCTTTCCTGCTTGCTGTCAGTGAATGGGAACATTCTTGCTTACATCTAAAGACTGAAAACCTGCAGATACTACTGGCAGCTGGTGGGTTTGCTACAATGTATCAGGGCAGGCTGTGTTTAGGTCATTGATACATTGTAACAATCCATTAGCTGCTTTGGAATGTTCAGCCTTTAACCCCTGAAGCTCCGCAATCTGTCTCTTGTGGGCGGGGCAGTGATGAGCCGGCCCCGGGGTCCTGCGGAGGATGGGGGACAATGGCCGGGACCCTGCTCTAATGAAGAAGGGTGGACAAACAGCGCCTCAGAGCCGAGCTGTGTGACCTAGTGGTGCCGCAGTGAATAGAGACCGTTGCATCTAAGTGGTTTTAGAGGGAGGGGGGTCCCCCTGCAATGTGTTACCAGGGAGCTGATTGGCTGCATGGGAGCCCCCAGGCCTGACTTTAAGTGAGGGCCTGACAGGATACATGTGTGATATACTACATAATGTTGCGGTATACTATAGGAGCCATCCAATGACTGCAGGCCCCGAGAAGAAGTAAAAAAAATAATAAAAATGTAAAAAAAAAAAAGTTGAAGTGCGACATAAATACAAAAAAAAATTAAAAAAGAAAGTTTAAGTGCGACATAAATACAAAAAAATCTAAAATATAAAAACCAAAGCCTTTTTTCCATGGATCTATCCTGTGAGCAGACGCCGGCCGAGCCCTCCGCCTGAAGTAGAAGAAGAAGAAAAAGGTTTAAGAAATAAAAAAACCCATAAGATTAAGATTAAAAAAATGCCCATCTATGGAAGAAAGAGATAAAACCGCCACATCATCGTCATCGCCGCCGCCGCCCCCGTCCTCTATCTCACACGGTGAACAGCAAAAAAAATCAACAACAAGGACGAAAATGTGACTGTTTGCTCATTTGGTTCCAAAGAAACCTAATAGAAAGCGCTAGAAGGTTTTATGTGCCCTAAACCGAGCCAATAAGAAGAAAAGTCATCCCGCAAAAAACAAGCCTCATCCAGATCGGTCAACAGGAAGATGGAGGACGGAGACTCAAAAACTGTAGTTAACCCTTTGTCCACCATGATGTATTAGTACAAGGTGGCCGTGCTGAAGGCAATACGGGAAACCCCCGCAAAACACAGGGTCAGAGCCGGGCCCCGTCTTGCTTTTAAAAATTTTTAGATACTGCGGCGATCGGAGGTGCCGAGTCTAAATGAATGAGGAGCAACTCCCCCCCTCCCACCCACCAATGACGAGAACGCGGGGTACAGGGGAAGGGTGAGTGGTTGCTATAGCAGCTGGAAGCCTAATGAAGGCTTTCATGGCTGCCATCTTACTGCGCCATTTTTTGTACACCCTTCTGCATTATATAAAGAAAGGGGCGCTCTTTGTGGTCAAGTACTCTCGGGAGACTAAATGTAGAAGTGTAAAAAAAAAGTTTTAAAAAAATTAGAAATTCAAATCACCCCCTTTTGTCATTTTACAAATAGAAAAATAAATAAATGACACCAAATCGGTATCGGGTTTTTTTCTGGGTGATTTTGTGTCCTAAAAAAATTGGAGTAAAAAGTTATTGGTCGTAGAAAATGGCGCCGCAAACTGTAAGGATAAAGAAAGGTTTGATTTTTGCTCCCGCCCGGGCAGAAAGAGAAACTCGTACTTATCCCATATAACACCAAAAAAAACCCTCCCCCCCCTCCATCCAAACCCGGAGCGAGTACTGTTTTTTCACTTTCCTCCCAAATTTTTTCTCAGATTTCCCAGCACATTAGATGCTACGGTCAATGGAGCCGTTACTAAGTATATTTTGTACCACAAAACTAGGTTTCATCGGTCTCCGTAGAGGGAAAGATAAAACAGTTGTGGCTCCTGCAGGGAAGAAAAAACGTAACAAGAAAAAGAGAATCTCTCCGACCTTAAGGGTTTCTGTTTCTTTTGTGCAAAAGTGAAATAAAAACTAAAAAAAAAAAACCCCAATTACTGATGTTATTGCTCTGATGGAGCCGACCGCGGGGCGAGAGGCCTGAACTCAAAATGCAGAAAAACAGCAGCAGAATGATTTTTTTTTTCCCTAAGAGTTGATAACAGTCAATAAATTATTTGAAACCTGGGGGTGGGAGTGGGAAAGCCAAAGCCCCGCTGACCCCTAAATGTCCCCAAAACCCGCTCCTGACCCCCTCATACGGGATTTTTAAGTGTAACTTTCTGTAGTAAAAGGTCCTCCGGGCTGTTTATCACCTTTGATACAAAATTTCAAGCATTTAGGTAGAACAGACATGAAAGCAAAAGGGGTAAAATGTTTTGTCTTTTGAAACTTGTGGGTGGATTTAAGAAAAAGTGTTTTTGTTAAAGTCCAGTCTGCACCAAATTGGGAAGTGGAGAAGAGACCGGGGACAGATTTTGGTCAAGACCTGCTTAATCTTATTCAGACCCCCGAAGGATTCAGGCAGGATGAACAGGACTCCCTTTTTATCCCCAGCCCCCCTGAATCCTATTTTTCTGTAAATTTTCCTATCCCCTCAATAGAGTCCTTATTTGTGTTTCAGGCTTATCCCCCCTACCTCCGGCTGCAGTATATAAACCCAATCAAAATTTTTATTCCTTTAGTCACATTTCCCAACGCAGCATATTTTTGCTGTTACATCCCGGTCCCATCCTCCAGTCACCTCCAGAGCTGCAGTCACTATTCTGCGTTCAATCCCGTCCTATCCTCCATCACCCCCAGAGCTGCAGTCACTATTTGCTGTTACATCATCTTTCCCCCAGCCCTCCAGAGCTGCGTCACTATTCTGCTGTTAATCATTCTTATCCTCCAGTCACCCCCCAGAGCTGCATAACATTCTGCTGTTCATCATGTCTTTTCCCCCAGTCACCTCCCGAGTCAGTCACTATTCTGCTGTTAATCCTGCTTATCCCCAGTCACTTTCCAGAGCTGCAGTCACTATTCTGCGGTTTCATCAGTCTTATCCTCCCGTCACCTCCAGAGCTGCGGTCACTATTCTGCTGTTACATCATTTTACCCTCCAGTCACCTCCAGATGCAGTCACTTTTGCGTTAATCAGGTGATCCCCCAGTCCCCCTAAGTGCAGTCACTTTCTGCTGTTTCTTTGGTTTATAATCCCGTCACCCCAGGGCTGCAGTCTTTTTCAGCTGTCCTCATGTTTTATATCCCTCACATCCAAAGCTGCAATTTTTTTAATAGAGTTATGTGCCTGTAAATTCTCACTTATCTTGGGCACCAGGGGGAGCTGGGAGGGAAGGATGGTGCAGATATTCTGGGATGCCCTCATTTGTCTATGACACCAGGGTGAGACTGGTAGAGGACAGAGGGTGCAGATATTGGGGATTTTCTCACTTTCTATGGACCCCGGGGTGAGACTGGTAGAGGACGGGATGGTGCAGATTTTCGGGGATTCCTCACTTGTCTAGGACACCAGGTGAACTGTAGGGGACAGGGGGTGCAGATTTTCCCGGGATTCCCATTTGCCCTAAGACACCAGGGTGAACTGGGTGGGGAGGACAGGATGGTCAGTATTCCGGGATTTCTCACTTTTCTATAACACCAGGGTGAACTGTAGAGGACAGATGGTGCGATATTTGGGAGCCCTCATTATCTAAGACCCCGGGGGGAGACGGGTAGAGGAAGGATGGTGCAATTTTCTGGGATGTCCTACTTTTATCTATAACACCAGGGGAGACTGGTAGAGGACAGGGATGGTGCAGATATTCCGGAGTTCACTTATCTAGGGACACCAGGTAGACTGGTAGAGGACGGATGGTGCAGATATTCCCCGGATGTCCCCCCTTTCTATAGCCCCGGGGGAGACTGAGGGACAGGGGGTGCAGATTTTTCCGGGATTTTCCATTTTTTTTTTTTTAAAGGGGGGGCTGTAAGGACGGTGGGGGGTTTTTTGGGGGGGGGGGGGGGGGCAGATATTCGGGGATGTTCTCACTTATCTATAACACCAGGGTGAGACTGGTAAGGCAGGTGGTGCAAAATTTTTGGGTGTTCCACTTATCTATAGACCCCAGGGGAGACGGGTAGGGGCAGGATGGGCAGTATTCTGGATGTCCCACTTTTCTATGGACACAGGGGAATGGTAAGGACGGGATGGTGCAGATATTCTGGTTTCCCTCACTTGCATAGACACCAGGGTGAGAGGGTAAGGCGGGAGGGCAGATATTCGGGGATGTTCCACTTATCAAGACACCAGGGTGAGAGGTAGAGGCGGGATGGGCAGATTTTTCTGGGATGTCCTCATTTGTCTATAGACACCAGGGGAAAATGGTAGGGGGACAGGGGTGCGATATTCGGGGATGTTCTCACTTATCTATAAAACCCCAGGGGGACTGGTAAGGACGGGGAGGGCAGAATTCGGGGAGTCCTCATTATCTTAGACACCAGGGTGAACTGGTAGAGGACAGGATGGTGCAAAATTCGGGGTGTCCCCACTTGTCTATGGACACCAGGGTGAGATGGAAAGGCGGAGGGTGCAGATATTCTGGGTGTCCTCACTTGTCTATGACACCAGGTGAGAGGGGTAAGACAGGTGGGCAGATATTCGGGGATGGTCCTCACCCTTATCAAAACACTAGGGTGAGACTGGTAGAGGGACAGGAGGGGAAAAAAAAAAAAAAAAAAGATATTCTGGTATGTCCACTTGTCTATGGACACCAGGGTGAACGGGTAAGGAAGGTGGTGCAATATTCGGGAGTCCTCACTTTCTATAGAAAAGGGGGAATGGTAGAGACGGGATGGTGCAAAATTCCGGGATGCCCCCCCCCCCCCCCCCCCCCCCCCCCCCCCCCCCCCCCCCCCCCCCCCCCCCCCCCCCCCCCCCCCCCCCCCCCCCCCCCCCCCCCCCCTCACTTGCATGGACACCGGGGTGAACGGGAAAGGGGACAGGAGGTGCAGATATTCCAGTTTTTCTCACTTGTCTATAGACACCAGGGTGAGACTGGTAAGGACAGGATGGTGCAGAATTCTCATGTTCTCATTTATCTAGGGACACCGGGGTGGACTGGTAAGGCCGGGATGGTGCAGAATTTGGGATGTCCTCACTTATCTATGACCCCAGGGGGACTGTAAGGAGGGTTGCTGATTTTCGGGGTGTTCTCACTTTCTATAACCCCGGGGTAGACTTAGGGGACGGGAGGGTGCGATATTCTGGGATGTTCTCATTTTGTCTAGGGACACCAGGGGAGACTGGTAAGGACAGGAGGTGAGATTTTCTGGATGTCCTCACTTGTTTTGGGACCCCAGGGGAGACTGGTAGAGGACAGGATGGTCAGATTTTCTGCGATGTTTCATTTTATCTTGGGACACCAGGGTGAGTGGTAGAGGACAGGATGTGCAGATTTTCCCGGGAGTCTACTTGTCTATGGACACCGGGTGAGACTGGTAGAGGACGGAGGGGTGCAGATATTCGGGGGATGTTCTCCCTTATCTAAACCCAGGTGAGACGGTAGGGGACAGGAGGGTGCAGATATTCGGGGATGTTCTCATTTCTATGGACACCAGGGTGGACTGGTAAGGGACGGGGATGGTGCAGATATTCTGGGGGATGTTCTCACTTTTATCTATAGACCCAGGGGAGATGGTAGAGGACAGGAGGTGCAGATATTCGGGGGTTTCTCATTATCTAAACCCAGGGTGAGCTGGAAGGACAGATGTGCAGATATTCTGGGATGTTCTCATTTTCTATGGAACCAGGGTGAGACGGGTAGAGGACAGGATGGTGCAGAAAATTCGTGGGGGGCTCACTTATCTATAGACACCGGGGTGAGACTGGAAAGGGGGACGGATGTGCGATTTTCGGGTTGTTTCACTTTCTTAACACCAGGGTGAGACTGGTAGAGGACAGGATGGGCAATATTTCTGGGATGTTCTCACTTTCTATGGACACCAGGGTGAGACGGGTAGAAAAGGGATGGTGCGTATTCCGGATTTCCTCACTTTCTATAGACACCGGGGGGAGACGGGTAAGGACAGGATGGTGCAGATATTCTGGGTTCCTCCTTTCTATAGACACCAGGGTGAACGGGGTAGGGGCAGGATGGTGCAGATATTCGGGGATTTTCTCACTTATCTATAACCCCAGGTGAACGGGTAGAGAAGGGATGGGCAGATATTCTGGGATGTTCTCATTTTTTAAAACACCAGGGTAAACAAGGGGACAGGATGGTGCAGAAATTCCGGGATGTCCTCACTTGTCTATGGACACCAGGGTGAGACTGGTAGAGGACAGGATGGTGCAGATATTCTGGGATGTCCTCACTTGTCTATAGACACCAGGGTGAGACTGGTAGAGGACAGGATGGTGCAGATATTCTGGGATGTCCTCACTTATCTATAGACACCAGGGTGAGACTGGTAGAGGACAGGATGGTGCAGATATTCTGGGATGTCCTCACTTGTCTATAGACACCAGGGTGAGACTGGTAGAGGACAGGATGGTGCAGATATTCTGGGATCCTTACTTATCTATAGACACCAGGGTGAGACTGGTAGAGGACAGGATGGTGCAGATATTCCGGGATGGTCTCACTTATCTATGGACACCAGGGTGAGACTGGTAGAGGTCAGGACTCTGAGATGTTTTCCAGTTGACGCTTCCCCCTCCTCCCTAGTGATTTACAAATATACAAGAGCCATTACCTGTGCTGCATTGCATTGTGAGAGATGTAGGCTGAAGGTAGCAGCTTAGCTGAGCTCCCATAATGTATTGCATGTATTTAACTGGCGCAGCAAAGCTGAACCCACTGCAGGTAACGACCCTGCAGCTCCGGGTGTGACTGGAGGATAAGACTCCTTGTTAGATCTGACGTCTGGGAGATGTCACAGAAAGATGCTGCGGATAATTTAGATATAAAGTGACAGGATATGAGGATATCATCTCCGCAGCCATCGCCCTCATCAGGCACAGTCACTGGCTGAGGGTGAGGAACCCAAGGTGACCGCGCAGTGCACCCCATCGCCGGTGTTGCAGGGTCAGTTCAGGCATATGAGGGTCACTACAGGTGTTGGATGGTATTTTTGCATTTGTGCAGTCTTCCCATGTATTATATTGTGGCTTCTTTGAATATTGGTGTGAACTGGTCCTTACTCAATGTGCAGTTTTTTATCATCCAGTTGTTCCCCTGGTGGAGGGGTGTGAGCTGCTGCTTGTTAGTTATCTGCACCTCTTATATCTTTCCCAAGTAGCATTGGGTCTTGCCTCCTCCTGGGTTCAGTCTTTAGTCCAGTCATTGAGCTGTAAGTATGGGCTTGTTGTGGTATTGGAGGGTCATTTCAGGCACCTGAGGGTCAGTTCAGGCACCTGAGGGTCAGTTCAGGCACGTGAGGGTCAGTACAGGCACGTGAGGGGCAGTACAGGCACCAGATGGACAGTACAGTCACCTGAGGGTCAGTTCAGGCACCTGAGGGGCTGTACAGGCACCTGAGGGTCAGTTCAGGCACCTGAGGGTCAGTTCAGGCACCTGAGGTTCAGTACAGGCACGTGAGGGTCAGTACAGGCACGTGAGGGTCAGTACAGGCACCTGAGGGTCAGTACAGGCACCTGAGGGTCAGTACAGGCACCTGAGGGTCAGTTCAGGCACCTGAGGGTCAGTACAGGCACCTGAGGGTCAGTACAGGCACATGAGGGGCAGTACAGGCACCTGAGGGGCAGTTCAGGCCCGAGGGCAGTTCAGGCACCTGGGGGGCAGTACAGGCACATGTGGGGCAGTACAGAGCACCTGAGGGTCAGTAACAGCACCCGAGGGTCAGTTCAGGCACCGAGGGTCAGTACAGGCACCCGAGGGTCAGTACAGGCACCCGAGGGTCAGTACAGGCACCTGAGGGTCAGTACAGGCACCTGAGGGTCAGTACAGGCACGTGAGGGTCAGTACAGGCACGTGAGGGTCAGTTCAGGCACCTGAGGGTCAGTACTGTCATCTGAGGGTCCGTACCGGCACGTGAGGGTCATTACATGCACGTGAGGGTCAGTACAGGCACCTGAGGGTCAGTTCAGGCACGTGAGGGTCAGTACAGGCACCTGAGGGTCAGTACAGGCACCTGAGGGTCAGTATAGGCACCTGAGGGCAGTACAGGCACCTGAGGGCAGTACAGGCACCTGAGGGTCATTTGTGGACAAAACCTCCCATGAAAAGTCCAGTAGAAAACATTACGGCTAAATAAAAGATGAAAAGATTACTGTAGACAGTGAGGGACGGGGAGCTGCGTAGTGGTTCATTATGGAGCTCAGTCTCCTCTGTTTACATCTCTGTGCTGTTAGCTCCCACTGGTGGTGGCTGCAGGATTGTGTCATTGTCTGCAGTGGAGCAGAGGATTTGGAGCTCTGTATACATCTCTGTGCTGAGCTCCCTCTAGTGGTGGCTGCAGGATTGTGTCATTGTCTGCAGTGGAGCAGGATTTGGAGCTCTGTATACATCTCTGTGCTGAGCTCCCCCTGGTGGTGGCTGCAGGCTTGTGTCATTGTCTGCATGGAGCAGGGATTGGAGCTCGTATACATCTTGTGCTGTGAGCTCCCCCTAGTGGTGGCTGCAGGATTGTGTCATTGTCTGCAGTGGAGCAGGGGATTTGGAGCTCTGTATCCCTCTCTGTCCCTGTGGCTCCCCCTGGTGGTGGCTCCCCGGGGATTGGTCATTGTCTGCAGTGGAGCGGGGTTTTTGGGAAGCTCGGGTATACATCTCTGTGCTGTGAGCCCCCCCGGGTTGGGGGCTGCCGGATTGTGTCATTGCCCTTCAGGGGAGTAGAGGTTTTGGACCCTCTGTAAAACATCCTGTGCTGAGCCCCCCCGGGGTTGGGGGCCCTCCCCAGGATTGTGTCATTGTCTGCAGTGGGCAGGGGGATTTGTAGCTCTTTTTTAAAAACTTTCAAATTGCCTGACCCTCCCCCTGGGGGGTGGTGCGGGGATTGTGTCATTGTCTGCAGTGGAGCAGGGGATTTGGAGCTCTGTATACATCTCTGTGCTGAGCTCCCCCTGGTGGTGGCTGCAGGATTGTGTCATTGTCTTCAGTGGAGTAGAGGATTTGGAGCTCTGTATACATCTATGTGCTGAGCTCCCCCTGGTGGTGGCTGCAGGATTGTGTCATTGTCTGCAGTGGAGCAGGGGATTTGGAGCTCTGTTTACATCTAGGGGCCCCTGCCCCTCCCCCTGGGTGGGGGTTTGGGTGGGCTGCAGGATTGTGTCATTGTCTTCAGTGGAGCAGAGGATTTGTAGCTCTGTATTGGAAAACAAAATTCAACCCCTAAAAATTTTTCCACATTGTTAAAGGTTTGATTTTTGAAATTTGCCCCATCGGAAAACTTTTCTGTCCCGGGACCCAAACTTTTAAACCCCCTTTCATGATTAACCCCTTTATGAAAAAAAACTAAAGACTATTTTCCCTTTTATGTTTTTTAACCACTAAAACCCCCCCAGACCTTTTTCCCTTACATAGGAAAACCCCTTTTCTTTTTTCCTTTGGGGGTCCCCCCCCCAGGGTTTCCCTTTTTTTTTGGGGGGGGGGATTTTTTATTTTTCTTCTTTTTCCCCTCTTTGGTGAGGTTAATCCAATCCATTGGGGTTTTTTACCCCCCCCGAGGACGAATTTCCCCCCCCCCCCCCCCCTAGGGAAAACCCCGGGCCCCATAAAACCCTTTGCGTTCTTTTCCCACTCACAGAGCGCGGGTTACACTGGATGAAGGTGATGATGGGATTCTACATGATATAATAGGGGCCCGGGGCTTGCCCTTTTCCGGACCGTGACATCTTTGGGGCCCCTTTTACATCATCAGAACAGTCTTGGTTCAATTTTTGATCAAAAAATGTTTAAGCCCCCTCCGGTTACAAGGGGTTTTCTCAGGTCGGGGGGCCCAAACCCTATCTTTACCTCTCAATAGATTAAAAATTCAAATCTCTCTTTGGGGCCCCAACCCGACCCCCCATTTTTCCAGAGAGAAAAAAAAAAAAAACCCAACCAAACCCTCCCAAGCATACTGCACTAAATATAAAAAGGGCTGTGGGGGTGGGCGGGGTGGGAAACCAAAATGGGGCTTCCTTTCCCCCCCCCTTTTTTAAAAATTTTAAAACAATATATGCCAAATACATAGTATATTTCCCTGCACAAAAAAAAACATTTTCCTGAAAAAACTCAATGCAAACCTGGGGTGCCACTGGCGGGGTTTCCCCGGCATTTTATATAAAAAATAAAAGCTTCCAATACCAGGGGCCCCAACACCTCGCAAAAAACCCGCTAAAACAATACATGGAAACCTCCAAAGAAACATTTTTGCAAATCTACAATATATGAAAAAAAATTATTTTCACATTTTTTTAAATCAAAAAATGCTTAAGCCAATCCCCGGTTTCAAGGGGATCTCAGTACGGGGGTCCTACTCTATTTTACCTCTCATTTTCCAAAACTTTTTTAAATAAGTGCCCCCCCCATGTTTAAAAGGGGTTGGGGTACTTTTTTTTATTTCTTTTCTCTGGATAAGGGAAGGTGGGTTTGACCCAATGAGGGGCCTAAATTTGACTCTAGTGAGAGGTTAAAGATAGCGTAGGACCACCCGGGACCTGAGACCCGGGTTGTAAGCCGGGGGTGGCCTTAAAACCCTTTTTTTGATAAAAAAGTGGAACTAAGAATCTCAAAGTTTTTTTCCCATGTATGATAGTTTACCCCATAAATCCCTTTCTTTGGAGGTTTCCATTATTGTTTTCCCTATCATTAGGCCCGTGACACCATCAGGGCTGTGACATCATCAGGGCTGTTCACTTATTTACTTTTTTTCCCATAGGCAAACTTAAACTCTATCAGTTCTCTAAACTGTAAAACACTAAAACGTAACTTTTATTATGTTAAAAACGCTTAACCTCTTTTCACCCCATTTAAAAACCTGATTTCCCAACCTCTCAATTTTTTCCCTTTTTTTTTTTTTTTTTTATTTTGAAGGAAGGAAAAGCCCCCCCTTTTCTTTTTTTCAAGGGCTGGTGGAACCCCCCCCTACTAACAGGGGAGCCTTATTATTTCAGTGGGTTTTTTTAAATCCTTTCGTGTTTCCCCCCCGCCAAATTTGGGGATCGTCCCCAAATTTATGGACACCTATGGAGGGCCCCATCTTAAAGGGTGTGACACCATCAGGGGCTGTGACACCTCAGGGCTGTTACAACATCAGGGCTGGGGAATTTACTTAATTTTATGCAGCGGTCACTGAGCACTATAGAGGGAGATTCCCTCTCCCCCCTGCCGGGGTGTAATAATTGGTTATTTTTCTATAGGGGGCCCGCCGGGGCACAACTGGAGGGTCCTTTTTCCACAGGAGAAGGGAAAACCCTTTTGGCACAAATTTCCAGCAAATCCCAATGCCCAAATTTGCTGGGATAAGCCACACCCCCCAAGTAAACCAGACACGCCCCTCTAATGCAAATGTTTACCTACCTGTAACAAAGTGATACAATGTTTCCAGGCTCTGCAGCATAAGACGCATCGTCAGCCCCATGTAAATCAGATAACGGCTGCCGGAGCCTCGGGCCCTCAGTGTGGGATGGTCGCCCTTTGGGTGGTGAGACTGTGTAATGTCCTGTTTTGTATCTGGTAAAGTGACTAATCTCTGTTTTGGGTGCGGGGTTTGGGCGGCATGGGATAAATTTCTCCCCATTGGGCTGCCCGGGTGGTCTGGTCATGGGACTAATACTCCGATTGGTGCTGGGGGGTCCCGGTATGGGACTAATTTCTCGAAATTTGGCTGGGAGGGGGGTCTGGTCATGGGACTAATGCTTGATTGGTTGCGGGGGTCTGGTCATGTACTAAGGCCCCTGATTGGCTGCAGGTGGCTGGTCCCTGTGTTAAAGCCTGAAATTTGGCCTTTTAGGGGGCTCTGGTTTATGGGGCAAAAACTCCCCATTGGGGTGCCCCGGGTGGTTGGTCCCTGGGACTTAAAAACTCCGATTGGCTGCTGGGGGGTCTGGTCATGGGGGCTAATACCTCCATTGGCCTCCCGGGGGGTTGGTTTATGGGGCAATACTCCCCATTGGTGCCGGGTTTGGGCCTGGTCATGGGACTAATGCCTTTATTTGGTGCGGGTGGTCGGGCATGGGGCTTAAAGCCCCCTGATTGGCTGCTTGGGGGGGGTCTGGTCATGTGATAATGCTTGATTGGTGCAGGGGGGTCCCGGTCATGTGACTAAGCTCTGATTGGCTGCTGGGTGGTCTGGTCATGGGGGAAATAATGCTCTGATTGGGTGCAGGGTGGCTGGTCATGTGACTAAAAGCTCGATTGGCTGCCGGGTGGTCGGGTCATGTGAAATAATGTCTAATTGGCCCTGCAGGGGGGTCTGGGTTTATTTGGGGCTCATGCTGATTGGCCCGCTGGGTGGTTGGTCATGGGACTAATGCTCTGATTGGCTGCAGGGTGGGCCCGGTCATTGACAATCCCTGATTGGCTGCAGGGTGGGGTTTGGGCATGTGACTAATTCCCCCTGAAATTTTGGCTGCAGGGGGGTCCCGGTTTATGGGGCTAATGCTCTGATTGGGTGCCCCCGGTGGTGGGTTTAGAAAGACGAATGCTCCCGATTGGGTGGGGGGATTGGGTCATTTTGACCACTGCTCTGATTGGCTGTAGGTGGGGGGTTCATGTGACGAATGCTCTGATTGGTGCAGGGGGGGTTGGGGTATGTGACTAATCTCTAATTGGCTGCGGGGTGGTTTTGGTCATGTGCAATGTCTGTTGGCTAAAGGGGGGGTGGGGGCTTGGGGATAATGTTTGGGTCCCTGGGTGGTTGGTTTGTGATTTTAATGCTCTGGCTGCAGGTGGTCTGGTTTTTATTTAAAAGGGCTCTGATTGGCTGCGGGTGGTTGGTCATGGGGACAAAATTACTTTTGTTTGGGGTGTGGGGGGGTTGGGGTTTTGGGGTCAGTTAGCCATGTAGAGTAGGGGAACCATATTGAAAAGTAAACCGATATAAAAAGGTGTTGAAAAAAGGAAAATTCAAGGTAATGTTGAATTGTGAATAGGGGGATTTACCCCCCTTCATTTGTTTTGGCTGTTTTGGGTAAAATTTTGGGTGTGTTCTGGTTTTGTTGAATTGTAAATAGGGGGACAAAACCCCCTCCCATCTTTGTCTTTGCTGTATTTGTTTAATTGCTGTTTTCTGGTATTTAAATTGCTTTGTTTTTCCCCCAATTTTGCCCTTTTAAAATTACCCTAGTTTTTTTAAATTTGCTAATTGCCCCCTTTTGATTAATCCTCCGGGGCTTTTTTTGTAACTCCCCCCATTGCTGGAGCGGGCCCCCCAATGATTCTATATCAATGAACTCCCCCATGGACAGTATAAATTAGTTAGTTTGGGGTTTCGTCTGCCCCTTTTTGGGTCGTTTAGCCAGTAGAGTAGTGAACCAGATTTCAAAGTGATTGATAGGCTAAATAAAGGTTTCTGAAAAAAAAACCGGGAAAATTAGCCCCTTAAAGGTGGGCAAAAGGGGGGCGGGGGAAAAACGTTTTTTTTTATATTTATATTGCCCTTCAAAAAAAAAAAACAAAAACCCATTCCCCAATGCTCAGTTTTGCTGTCTATCTTGCAGCCATTACCCCGGGTTTTTAAGCACCCAGTTTTTCCCCCCGGGAAAATTTACCCACTTCAGGCCTCGTTTCCTTCCCTCCCAAAATGTGTTCTTTAAACACACTCTTTTTTCCCCCTTTTAAAATCCCAAAAAACCACCTGTAAATTTTGCGCAAAAAACGCGTCATACTCATAAATGAACCTTTCTGCGGGTATCTTTTTTTTACCGTTCTTGCTGCAGGTGACATCTCCCCAAAACCCCCGGCCCCCCCTCCTTTATGTTTTCCCCCCTCCTTTCCCATAAAAACCCTGCTAAACCCTTAATTGCTATTCCCCTTTTACATCTTTTCCGTACCTTTGAAATGTGTTTGTGGAAGGGCCCCGATCTGCTGAAAACCAAACTCACTGCTGTTAATGCTTTTTTCTCTCCAACTCCCTAAACCTGTGGCCCTCACAGAAACGGGCTCCAGCCTTTGACCACCGTTTCCCCTTTTGCCGTTTCTCCCCTATGGGGGCCCTCACGTTCCCCCAAAACCCCCCAAAGACCGGGAAAAAGGCCGGGTGGAGGATTGGCTTACTTCTCTCCCCAAAACCCTTTTGCCCCTTCCAGGTCCTTCCCCCTGCCCCCTCACCACTTTCCCCTCCTTTGAGGTCACCCCCTCAGACTCTTTCAGCCTTTTTCCCTCCGAGTGGGGGTTTTGTGTACAAACCCTCCGGCTCACCCCCCCGTTTCTGGATCTTTTTGTTTCCCTGGCCCCCTCACTTCTCTTCTAAAAATTACCCATTCACCCAGGGTGTTTTTTAAACCCAAAATTGATGCCCCCCATGTCCCCTCTGCCTCTCAGACCCTTTTTTCACAAAACCTCTTTTTTGGGGCTCCGAAAGTTTAAAAAATTCCCCCCCCAAAAGGATGGGAACTTTCTGGATTGGTTTTCTGAAACCGTTCCTCAATCTCTAACTTTAAAAATTCTCCTTACATCTCTTGATCACAATCTTATTTCCTTAAACTATTACTTATTCAAACCCTTTTTTGGACACCCTCCCCGCCCTCCCTTTCAGAAAAAATCCACTTCATGAAACTCGGGAAATTTCGACCCCTTACAGTCCCCCAATGCCCCCTTTTCCCCCCCTTCTATCCCCTGACCTGGCGCCCACAAACAATATAATGAATTTTTTCCCCCAACCCGGGACACATTGGCCCCGTCACCACCCAAACCACCAAAAGTCGGGGACACCCGCACCCTTGGCCCACACCCGGGGACTCCCCAATTGCAGCGTTGTTCCGGGATGTGCGGGGTCTTTGGGGGAAAGTCGAAGTTTCCTGCGCCCTTTTCCACTACAAATTTATCCCTCGGGGACTTAAAAAAATCCCCTTTTCCAAGGCCCAAACAAAAATATTTGCCTCCCTCTTTGCAATTTTACAAAAAACCAAAACGGGTTTGACACCACCCACTTCCTTCTGGGCCCTTTTAAAAGCTGGGGCCCCGGGCTGCCCTTTCTGTGCTGAAGACCGGGCCCATTTCACTTAAAAGAGAAAATTGACAAAACCCGGCAAAAAAAAGCTTTTTCCCCAAACCAAGCGCCCCCATCTGGTCCCTCCCGCCTTCCCCCAGACTTACTCTTCTCTTGTTCGACGACAGAAGAAGAAGTGTCCGGGGTTCTCCTTTTTTGCTGGGCCCCCCCAAACCTGCTTCTTGTCCCCCTTTCCCAAATCCCACCTTTTTCCATTTAAAATTTCTCCAGTTTCATCTCTAAATAACTGCTTTTTTAAACCTTTCTTCCACGGGGTTTTTTCCCAATCCCCCTTTTAAAAATTTGTGTTATAACCCTTATTTAAAAAAGCCCCTTTTGGGCCCTTTCCTGCGCCGAAAACTTCGCCCTTTTCTCTAACCTGCCTTCATCTCAAAAACTCCTGGAAAGTTGGGGTCTACTTCGCCTTTTTCCGCTATCTCTTACAAACTCTCTTCTGGGACCCTCTGCAACCCGGGTTTTCCGCACCCAAACACCCCAGGGAAAAAACTGCCTTTTTTAAAGTCCCCAATGTTTCCCCTTCATGCTAAATCTCAGGGAAACTTCATTGTTGTTCTTTGGGATCCCCTCTCCCAGCTTTTGACACTGTGGATCCCCAAAATTCTCCTAGCTCCCCACATTGGCCTCCGGGAAACCCCGCTCTCGTTGGTTCTCTTTTTCCTTTTCAAACAGCCCCTTTCCCTCATTTGCAGGTTTTCCCTCCCCCCCCTTCCCTTCCTTGCTGTCGGGGTTCCTCAGGGTTCCGTTCTTGGTCCTCTCTCTTTTCATTGGGTACACACCCCCAAATTGGAAAAACCCCAACCCAGAGATTTGGCTTCCAGTACCATCTTTCGCGGGATGACCCCCAAAATTTTATAAAAACCTCCCCCCGGACTTCACCCCGGCCCTCCCTAAAAAACCCAAAAGGGGGACTGTTGCCCGGCTGTCTTGCTAATGTCTCTCTCTATCTAAAAATTTAAACCTCACAAAAAACTGAAATTTAGTCACCCCCCATTTAAAACCCGCCCTCCCCCTGCTATTTCTCTCTCGGGTTTTTGGCATCACCTTTAAAACCTGGGGGGGGCAGCGGCCCGATTTTGGGGGGTTTTTAAATAGACTTGATTGCCCTTCCCCCATATATCATCCCGGGGGCCCCGCTCCTTTCCCCCTGAAATCAAGAATCTCCAGAAAAACCGCCATTTTCACTGGGGAAAACGACTCAAACCCCCCATTGTTCCCTCTTATTTTTTTCGTTTTTGGACTACTGTAAATCCTTGCTTATGGGTCTCCTTCTCTCCCAAACTCTCCCCTCCCCAAATTTGCCCAGAATGCAGAAGCCGGCTTTTCTTTTTTCCCGGGCCCCCTTTTATGATCCCTCTCCCCCGGTGTCGGTCTCTGAAGGGTTTGGGCCCTTTTCAGTACAGAATAAAACTTAAACTCATATTCTAAACACATAAGGCTCTCCCCCAGTGCTGAAACCCCCTATTTCTCCTCCCTCATTTTGGGTTACCCCCCCTCCCCGCTTCTACGTTTTGCTGTTTAGATCAGGTTTCTCTCAATCATTCCCCTTCCCCGCCCCAAAGGGGACTTCACCTTTTGCGGACCCAGTTCTCGGGGAAACATGCAAACGCGGGGCAAATAAGGCACATCAAAAACTCTAATAGTTTTAAAAAAGGGCCCTAGAATAATCTTCTGGTTGGCCAAACCAAAACCCCTAATGCTACCACCCCCTCCCCCCACACTCCCTAGCGAAATTAAAACTGTATATAGATGTATATAGGGGTGGCAGGTTCTTTTTTCCGAATTCTTTGTAAAAAAAAAACCTTTTTGTGTACCTGGCTGGCCTTTTGAAAATCTAGCACTTTTGCCCTTTGTCCCCCCCCTTTCACCCAAATTAGTTTTTTAAGCTCTTCGAGCGGGGGCCCTAAACCCTCGTGTTTTTTGGTAAAGTAGCTTTTTTATAATTTTTTTTGTTGGTTTGTCTGTGTTTTTCCCCCCTATTTGAAAAGTGCTGCGGAAAAATGTTGGCGCTATATAAAAAAAGATTATTTTATTATTTTTTATTATTAATGCTCTGATTGGCTGCAGGGGGTGGCTGGTAATGGGGGACTAATGCTTGATTGGCTGCAGGGTGGCCCTGGTCTTTGTGGAAAATGTTTGTTTGGGCTCCCCGGGGTTTGGTTTGGTTTCATGTGGGAAATTGGTTTCTGTTGGCTGCGGGTGGTCGGTATGTGGGTAATGTTTAAATTGGTTCAGGGTGGTCTGGTCTGTGAGTAATGTTTTGATTGGCTGTGGGTGGTCGGGTTTCATGTAAAAAAATTGTTCTGATTGGCTCCCGGGGGGTGGTCTGGTCATGGAGAAATTTTGTTCTGTTGGGGCTGCAGGGGGGGTTCGGGTTTCTTGTGACTAATGTTTCTGTTTGGGGCTGAAAGGGGGGGTTGGTCATGGGGGACTTTTTGTTAAATTGGGGCTGCGGGTGGTCGGGTTTTTTTGGGGATTTAATGCTCTGATTGGCTGCAGGGTGGTCTGGTCATGTGAGTAATGTTCTGATTGGCTGCAGGGTGGTCTGGTCATGAGAGTAATCTTCCGATTGGATGCAGGGTGGTCTGGTCATGTGACTAATGCTCTGATTGGCTGCAGGGGGGGCTGGTCATGGGACTAATGCTCTGATTGGCTGCAGGGTGGTCTGGTCATGGGACTAATGCTCTGATTGGCTGCTGGGTGGTCTGGTCATGTGACTAATGCTCTGATTGGCTGCAGGGTGGTCTGGTCATGTGACTAATGCTCTGGCTGCTGGGTGGTCTGGTCATGTGACTAATGCTCAGATTGGCTGCAGGGTGGTCTGGTCATGGGACTAATACTCCGATTGGCTGCTGGGTGGTCTGGTCATGGGACTAATGCTCTGATTGGCTGCAGGGTGGTCTGGTCATGTGACTAATGCTCTGATTGGCTGCAGGGTGGTCTGGTCATGTGACTAATGCTCTGATTGGCTGCAGGGTGGTCTGGTCATCTGAGTAATGCTCTGATTGGTCTGAAGTCCTCTTCGCACAGTCAACGTCTCAGTCTCCAAGAAGGCTGGGAGAGGCCGAGCGGCCACACATAGCTTTGCTGCGGAGCAGTGGACACAATCCGGTAGATTTCTAGGTGGCTCCAGATGTGACGGATAAATAATGAGATTGACAGGAAGCTTTATATACAGGAGCCTGGGGAAGCTGGGAGCAGCCCCCGCCGTGGAGCACTGCCTGTCACCCAGCTTTCCCAGGAACAGACATAACCAATAATCAGCTGAAGAACAATTCAATGGAGGTGACAAGTCCAGGTGTTATTTGGATTCCGACCTTGTGTCCAAGTCCTGAAGGTTATTGACCCGCTGACCCCGTATTACCTTATGTAAATAGTCACAGGACAGGACAGCGGTGAGATCCCGGCCGCAGAGCCCGATCCATCGCATCCGAGATGCGGGAAAGTTTCCGGAAGAAAGAGCAAAACTACTGGTAACGGCATTAGGATTAATAAGTGATAGTACTATTAAAGGGCCAGTACAGACTTGTGCATGTAAGGAAAGTTTCAGCTCTCTTACATTTTCAGCAACAATTTCTTAAAATGTTCCAGATCTCTGCTTGCTGTCATTGAAAGGGAGCTGTTACTGTGTAGATCCAGAGGCTGCAAACAGTCCTTCTCTCGAGGCTGAGTGTTTGTTACTGTTACATCCAGTGTTATGTGAGCTGAAGTGTCTGATACTGATACATGGTAACTGCACTGATACATTGTAACAAACTCAAAACAGGAGAGGTGTGTAGAGCTCGTTCCAGATTATCTACACTGATACAATTGTGACTCCTTCAAATCTTTCACCAGTGTCAAGCTCGCTGCTTGCTGTCATTAAATTAGTTACGGTTTATATCCAGAGGCTGCAGTGCTGCTCCCACAGCTGAGGGTTTGCTACAGTTACCTCCATTGTCATATGCGCTGAACTGTATTGTCTGAGAGATTGTAACTGCACTGATACATTGTAACAAACTCAGGACAAAGGA
>JAODAL010058593.1:0-21994 GCA_025379985.1 Phyllomedusa bahiana | reverse complement strand
CACCCCGGACGAAAGCGGCTCAGGCAGGAGCAGAGAAGAGGAAGACTACGGCAATAGCTATAAACGGATGCAAGATATAAAGACATAGGGTAATATTACTACACTCTCAACCAACAATCTGCCCATCCCAAGAAGCTTACTTCCTCATATTACCCAGGAGCCAGTGTTAGGTAAGGCTATGTTCCCACGGCTTATTTCGGGGTGTATTTGTGGACGTAATTACTTCCACAAATACGTCCCGAAATACGTTTCAAATACGTGTCACAAAGTGCAGCACGTATTTCGCGTTGTAAATACATTCCCCAGTCTTTACTATGGGGATTTTCATTGCAAAATACGCCTCAATAAGTGACAGGGGACTAAATTTTACTATCGTATTTACATGGCGAAAATATGTAGCGGAAATATGCCTCGTGTGAACGACGAGGTGTATTTTACCTTGGAATCAACGTTAATCTAATTGTTCATTATTTGAAACGTATTTCAGGACTTATTTGCGGACGTAATTACATCCGCAAATACGCCCGGAAATAAGCCGTGTGAACATAGCCTAATGGTTAAAGGTCCTCAAGATTTGTTGTATATAAATTTTCTCTACAGCTGTGAATATCATCTCCCAAATTTATAGAGAATCAAATTATTTGAAGTTATTGTATATGTATTGCATGCTTGTATTATTTTCATCTTTATTTGTGTACAAAGCCAGAATTAGCTGGCTCTGCCTGGACCTTATTCATTTTATTGTTCGTAGTATGTGTGTAAGACTGATACAGGTTTCGCAGACGGGTTTGGGTGAAGCTGGAGCAGCAGCCATGCACTTCCTCGAAGGAGTCTTTTGTCCAATTGCAAGGAGGCTTGACAGGACTGAAAGAGTTTCACTTTATGGGAATGCAGAAATTCAGCATAGGTACAGTCCATTAACAGAAAGTAAAGCAAAGTGGCTAAATTTCTATAGAAATGTGAAGTTTTTCCAGTGGTATCGCAAACATGTTTTCATTAATATCTGCTTTTGTTTTCTGATTTATTGTACATATTTCAAGAATGGTAGGTCCTAGAGGCCTGCTCTAAAACCTTCTATAGTGCCTGATTTACCTATGTACTACAGCTGACACTAACAGCTGAGATCGGAGCTGGCTCCTTTCCCTGCTGTTAAATCTTTCAGACGGCACAGCAATTGTAGGCATGTGTTTAAATGAATGTGGAGCAGTGCTGCACACCGCTCCTCTCCCTCGTCAGCAACACCACAATAAGATCGTTGGGTGCTGAGTGGTTGTCATGGCATTTAGAAGGCTAATATAAGCTTCTGTAGCCCCCATGTTACTGCTCCCATAAATAATGCAAAACGGTTACAAGCAATTGCGCCCTTTGGTGGTCAAATACTCTAGAAGGACTACATGTACAAGTAAGGTTTTAAAAGTATAAAAATAATGCAAAATATTAAAAGTTCAAATCACACCCTTTTAACCAGATTAAAAATAAATAAAATAATTAAACATAATTAGTATTGTTGCGTCCATAAAAGCCTAATATATTAAAATATAACATCATTTACCCTGTATGCTGAACACCAAAACAAACCGAACAAAAAATCCAAACACCAACACTGCAGGTCTTTTGGTCATTTCACATCCCCAAAAAATTGGAATAAAAAGCGATTTAAAAAAATTGCATTCATACAAAAACAGTACCAATAAAAACTTCACTTAAGCCCGCAAAAACTGAGCCCTGTTACGGTCCACACCATGGTCCCTGGTCTGGACCACAGATGTGTCCTTGTCCTTGTTGCAGCCCCTGTCCCTTCTGCTGATCCTCTTAGCATGTACTCACCTGTCCTCTGTCCTGCTCCAGTCCTCACTACTGCCATTGTTCTGTGAACACATGCGTCCTTCACATCAAATTTCTTTGGGTTTCCCAGTGCATTATATGATACTGTCAGTGGCACCATAAAAATGTACATCTTATCTCAAAAAAAGAAAGCCCTCATACAACTATGTAGACAGAAAAATGAAAAAGTTATGGCACTCAGAAGGAGGGGAGAAATAAAAATAAAACATCAAAAAACTGCAGCATCATAAAGGCATTAAAGACTGGGGTAAATGGTAGAACTTAACCCTGTTTTAGCCAAGAATCAAGTTTTCATATTACTATGAACATAAAATGAATATTACCACCTATAGCTGGCAACGGCAGGGAGGGGGCTGTGAGCCCTGCTCTACCGGATTAATACATATAGGGCGACATTATTCTGGTGTGCTTTCAGCCAAGAAACTGGCACAGCCCTGTTCTCTAGATGTATGAGCAGGCACACTCCAAAATTAAGTGCATTTTGCAGCCCCCCCAGAACCTTGTAATAGGCCTGAGACCGAGGGGTGTTCTGGAGGCGTGTCGCACCACAACCTTATGATCACATTTATGACTGTAGGACGGCAAAACTTGGTGCATTATAGCTGGAACTGGCAGACCTAGTTAACAACGGCCTACCTTATCCCGAGTTGTCGTGATGGAACTAGAAAGCGCTAAACCTATGACCCAATACAAATTCAAAGATCATGCAAAAAAAAATAAAAACTATGTTATTTTAAAAAATTTTATTTTTTATTGAAAAATTTTTTCAAAAGATTAAAAATTTTGTTAACATTTTTAGTACATAAAAGTAGAGAGGTTGTTATATTTTAAATATGTTAATGTCACGTCAGAGGAGGTGCAGTGGGCCCTGACAGCCACCCAGCCCACTGTCCCTGTCTATTTGCCGTGCTGGCCTAGGTGGCAGACCCCAACTGGAAGACTAGCCCTATGCTACTACATGCGGGGCCGTCAGGGAAATTCAGAGTCAAACAGTCTGGGTCAGTCACGGTGCAGGTACGTCAAAGCCAAGAATCAGAAACCAGAATAACGGGAGGCAAGCCAAGGGTCAAACACAGACGGTAATGCGGTACAGAATCAGAAGTCAGAAACGTAGTCAAGGAGCAAGCTCAGGTCTGGTAATCTGGAGTAAACAAGCAAACGAGAAAACCTGGGGAAGCGCAAGGGATAACCTTTCTCAGGCAAATACTGATTGAGCAGGTTTAAATGAGGCGCCCGGACCCCTCCCCAGCAGACGATTGGTGCGGCCTCCGGGCCCTCCTATTGGCCAGTGCGACACACCCTCTGACCTGATTAGGAGCTGAGCTGTCACTCCTAGGCTCATCAGCCCGGCCTCTCCCTGGGTGTGTCGACTGGCCAGAGGGATTAACCTCTGCAGCGCCTCGCTGCTCCACGTGTACCGTGACAGTTAAAAAAATATTTTTCTATAAAATATATATTTTTTTTTTAAATAAAAATGGTAACTTTTTATTTGCTGTGATCTTGTGATCTTTGGTATAGTATTGGTATCTATGGTTGGTCCACCTTGTATTTAAGTTTGCTATTGTATATGGTTCATAAATTTAGGCGCATTCTACACTGCTTTAACCCCTTAAGCCGAACGCCTGAAAAGTAGTTAAAAGGGTTGTCTCACTACATCGATTCATCTTACCTCAGTCCCGTTTTCTTGGTTTCATTTTGAATTCAGGGGCGTGTTTACTGGCTTCCACTAGGGGCGTTTGAAGCCAGTCTGTAGCTATAGCAACCATGCTGGTAGCCTATCATGATGATCAACGGTCTGTAGCTATAGTGACCTGAGGAGCTGATGCAGCCCATACAAGGGGGACATCTAGGAATAGGTAGAAACTGCTAATTTGTTGTATATTACAAGTGACTTGTTTTGCAAGATCTTTAACATAAAAAAACAATCCTTGTTAGTGAGACAACCCCTTTAATGAAACCAAAATTTTTTTTAGTTTTGGCCTCCTTGCATTTAAAACAGTTGTAACTTTTTTTTTTTTTCAATTACGCAGTTGTATGCGGCCTCGTTTTATTCAAGACAAGTTTTACTTTATACGGGAATATTTTAAGTACACTTATAAATAATTGCCGTATTTTTTTTTTATTTTTTCCAAAAATTTTTTTGGTTTTTTTCATTTTTTTTTTTACACCATTAACATTTCACACTTAAAAAACTTGTTAGATTAATTCTACAAGGTTATTACGGTCGTGTGGATACCAAATATGTGTGGTTTTTTTGTGCGCGTAATTTATGTACAATTTTTTTTTATTAAATTTTTATTTTTATTTTTTTATTTTTTTTATTCTTTTTTTTTAAAATTTTTACGTTTTTTGATTTTTTTTTTTAATCCCATGAAGGGAGAACTGTTTAACATTTTTTTTAAATTTTTTTTACACTTATTTAATGTATTAGCATATTCATATATGCTAATACATGCTAATCTGTGTCAGTCTGACACAGGCAGTGATTAGGAACAGCACACAGTACGTTCCTAATCACTGGCTTCATCACAGACAACTCTGGGGCCAGCTAGGTCCCCAGAGCTGACTGTGCAGCCGTTCCCGGGCTCTGTCGGGTCACGGGTGTTTCCGATCACCCGACAGAGCAGGGGATCCCTTTGTTGCGCGCGGTAACGCACCGCCGCAATAAAAAGGGTTTTAAAGCATCGGGGTTGCAGAGGTTTCCTCCACTCCCCGATGCCTGCAGGACATGCTTGGGTCGGGGCTGTGTAGTTCAGCCCCGATCCCAGCGCAGCTGCGGCACCGGGCGCCGCAAACCCCGATGTCTGCAGCGACGTCAAAAGACGTCGCTGCAGACGAAACGACCCGAAACCGGCCGCCGTAAAAAGACGGTGCGCGGGTCTTTTAAGGGGTTAAAGCTATTTTAGAACTTACCTCTATGCGCCTAGATCATACGTCGCCCATGGTGTACTGTACATTTGCCATCCTTTGCTGATGTGTATTCTTCATAGACACAATCTGTATTAGTTTCTTGGCATTGTAGATCCCGATATCTGACAGCCAGGACACAGAACAGAACACACTTTCTCTATTCAAAATAACATAGGACAGCTTGTAAAGGCTCAGTAACATACCTCTACCAATGACTTCTGATGAGGGCTCTGACTGCTGGCTCTGAATAACGTATAGAAGATGAAGCCAATGGCGATGGCAATGAAAGCACAACATGGGAGCACAAACCAGACCGGGTGCACACCTGTACAAAAAACATTGGTTAGGACAGACAATTCTTTGATATGTATAAAACTTAGGTTACAAGCACATGGCTAAATTAGTGCTCCCTGCATGAATAATATGGGCCACATGCATGAAAACTGTCTAGGTCTAAAATTCACTTTTTTGCCCATAGCAACCAATCAGAGCGCTCCTTTCATTTTATATAGTGCTCTAGAAAAATTAAAGGTGCGCTCTGATTGGTTTCTATGGGCATCAAAGTGAATTTTAGACCTAGACAGTTTTCATACATGTGACCCTTAGTGTTGTATTTGGTGCCTTTCTCAAAGCTTGTTGTCATCTCTTATGATAGGATCTGATTCAGTCTTTTGCACTAAATATACGGCTCATGCACAAAAGCTGCAGGTACAAATTTAAAGGGGTTGTCTCACTACAGAGATTGCTTTTTATGTTGAAAATCTTGTAAAAACAAGTCACTTTGCAATATATGTTCATTAACAATGTCCTACCTATTCCTAGATATCCCCTCTTGTATGGGCTGCATCAGCTCCTCAGGTCGCTATAGCTACAGCCCTTTGTGTGATCTCTCCTGATGGGCTGCCAGCACTGGTTGTTTATAGCTACAGACGGTTTGATCTCTTCTGATAGGCTGCCGCACTGGTTGTATAACTCAGACCTGTTTGATCTCTCCTGATAGGCTGCCAGCACTGGTTGCTATAACTACAGACCTGTTTGATCTCTCCTGATAGGCTACCAGCACTGGTTGCTATAGCTACAGACCTGGCTTCTACTGCAGCCTAGTGGAAGCCAGTAAGCACGCTCCTGAATTCAAAATCAAACCAAGAAAACAGGACTGAGGCAAGATGAATCAATGTAGTGAGACAACCCCTTTAAAGATGCTCTATGTAATGGCAGCTTATTACAGGAACAGGTTTGTTTTCCTATTAATCAAAAAGGCCAGTTTGTTAATAGCTACGAGTCTGCTGAATTAATTAGGAGAGCATTCCCCTGCCTCTCCCCACCTCTCCCTCGCCCCTCTCTGCAGACACAGCAGCCCATCAATCACTATGAAGAGTGCATGGGGAGTGCTCTCCTATGCAATACAGTAGATTCATAACTATCAGCCAATCTGCACAACATTGTATGTGCCATTTGGAAAAAGAAGAGAAAGGATCTGTCTGTAAAATGCTGCTCTTACATCTTTGCAATGGAGACACTGAAGTCCTATAGAATTCCCACAGCCAGACTAAGAAGTATTTATAGGAAAGGCAAAGGAGCTAAAGAGCGCCACCAGCAGGGGCCTCCACAACCCAACGACCTCTGACCCTATCAAGCTGCATGACATACAAGTGTCCCCAGGACAAACGTTTTAATATGTACAAGAAAAGCTGATTTTACAACTTTTACTAATACTAATTACTAATGGATCTATATAGGTTACTTATGTCTGGATGGTTCCTGGTCCACATAAACAATATCTATTTTGAGGACTAATAATTACAAAGGGAAAACCAATGTTAATGAGCACAGTATAATTTTATATAGTATAATATTATTATTGCACAATGTTTTTAGGGGGGTAGAAATAACATAAGTCAGAACTGGACAAACGGACCACAAAGGGGTGCAGTGTTATGCAAAACCCTGCCCCAAAATCGTCAGTCTTGTGGTTTAGGGGGAATTTCCAGTGGTCCAGGGGGTTCCCAGGTCAGTCGTTGGGCAGTTTTAGCCCTCATCTCCTGCCAAGTTGTGCAGATCTGCTATACGTTTTTTAGAGAAAATTTATAGACTTTGCTGTCTATCCCTTTGAAGTGACCCCATTTGTCTTTGTTGCGCTGTAATATTCTCTCTGTTGCTTTAAAAGGGGGTTTTTCTCACTACAAGGATTGCTTTTTTGTTAAAGATCTTGCAAAAACAAATCATTTGCAATATGTCATTAATAGTGTCCTCCCTATTCTGAGATATCTTGTATGGCTGCATCAGCTTCTCAGGTCACTATAGCTACAGACCTGGCTTCTACTGCAGCCTTGTAGAAGCCAGTAAACACACCCCTGAATTCAAAATAAAACCATAGTTGCCAACTTTGAAATTGAAAAAGCAGGAAAAAATTTTGGGCATGGACACGCCCATCTTGTCAGTTTTACCACGCCCCTTCAAAAAAAGCCACACCCACTCCACCTAACTGCATAACGGCTTTGGAAAAAGCCAGGTAGATCCCCTTTAGCCGGTAGTAGCCCCCCATAACCAGGTAGTGCCCCTTACAGGCAGGTAGATCCCCCCTTGTAGCCAAGTAGCTATCCCCTTGTAGCCAAGTAGATGCCCCTTGTAGCCAGGTAGAATGGCCCCCTCTGTAGCCAGCTAGAGCCCCCTCTGTAGCCAACTAGAGCTCGCTCTGTAGCCGGGGTAGAGCCAAATTTGTAGCCAGGTAGATGCCCCCCCGGGGTTAGCCAGGTAGATGCCCCCTGTGTTAGCCAGGTAGATGCCCCCTCTGTTGCCAGGTAGATGCCCCCTTTGTTGCTAGGTAGATGCCCCCTTTGTTAGCCAGGTAGTGCCCTCTCTGTTGCCAGGTAGTGCCCCCATTATAGACAGGTAGTGCCCTCCCATTGTAGCCAGGTACTCCCCCCTCTGTTGCCAGGTAGTGCCCCCCCCCATTGTAGCCAGGTAGTGCCCCCTCTGTTGCCAGGTAGAACCCCCCCAATTGTAGCCAGGAGTGTCTCCCTCTGTTGCCAGGTAGCCCCCCCATTTTAGCCAGTTGGGGGCCCCCTCTCTTCCCGGGTAGCCCCCCCCCCCTTGTAGCCAGGTAGAGCCCCCCTCAAACTAATAAAAATAAAATACTCACAGTCACTGACCTCACCCGGCTCCCGCATCTCCGGACATCTCCCGGCCGACTGAGTAGTCTCAGCGTGCAGGGGAGTGACCGCAGCCGCGGCCCACTTCCCCCTGCGACACTGAATTGTATGTACAGCGCACAACGGCCGGGGAAATACAGGGGGAGGGGGGAGCGGTCCCTCCGCCCCCCACACCGGCGCTATACATACAGGGGGAGGAGGGCAGGCCCGCCATTAGGGGGGTACAGGCAGTACAGGTGTATGGGGCCCGGCCGGCCTGTGAAGCAAGGGCGGGCCCGCGGCCGCCGGCAGGTAACGCCTCCTTGCTTCCAAACAATGGTAGAGAGAAATAGGCAATCAGGCCCGTTCTCACTACCATGTCCGCTGTTTATACTTCAAATATGGAGGGGGGGGGTTTGAGTGAGGCTCGCACACATGTGAGGGGTCCGTGCTCGGCCTCCGTGTCTCAGCTGCGCACCGCTCAGTAGCTGTACATGCATAGCTAGGCAATTTCAGTGTAAACTTACTCTCCTCCTCCGTGCTGTGACAGAAGCAGCCAGGCCCCTCCTCCCTCTGGCCGCGCCGCATCCACGAGGCTCCGCCCACAGGCGGCTCCTCCTTCGCTGGGCGGGACGACGATTTAAATTAGAGAGTCTCCGCCCTGTGGGCGGATGTCTCGGTGGAATGCGGCGCGGACAGAGGGAGGGAGGGGCCCGGCTTTCTCCCGTCACAGACGGAGGAGGGGAGTAATTACACTGAAATTGCCTAGGCTATGCATGTACACCTACTGAGCGGCGCGCAGCTAGGACACTGAGACAGAGCACGGACCCCTCACATGTGTGCGAGCCCCACTCAAGGCCCCCTCCCCTCTTTACAGCGCTGTGGAGCCCCATCAAAGCCCCCCTCTCTTCAGCGCTGTGGGGCCCTAGAAAAGCCCCCCCCCCTCTCTTCAGCGCTGTGGGGCCCCTGGAAAAGCCCCCCCCCCCTCCCCTTCAGCGTGTGGGGCCCCCGGAAAAAACCCCCCCCCTCTCTTTAGCGTGTGGGGCCCCTGGAAAAGCCCCCCCCCCCTTCTTCAGCACTATGGGGCCCCTGGAAAAGCCCCCCCCCCTCTATTCAGCGCTGCTGGGCCCCTTGAAAAGCCCCTCTCTCTTCAGCGCTGTGGGGCCCCAGGCAAAGCTCTCTTCAGCGCTGTGGGGCCCCTGGCAAAGCTCTCTTCAGCGCTGTGGGGCACAAGTCAAAGCCCCATTTTCTTTAGCGCTGTGGGGCCCCTGGCAAAGGCCCCCCCTCTTTGCGCCTGTGGGGCCCCTGGCAAAGCCCCCTCTCTTTAGCGCTGTGGGGCCCCTGGCAAAGCCCACTCTCTTTAGCACTGTGGGGCCCTGGCAAAGCCCCCTCTCTTTAGCGGGTGTGGGGGCCCCTGGCAAAACCCCCTCTCTTTAGCGCTGTGGGCCCTGGCAAAGCCGCCTCTCTTCAGCGCTGTGGGGCCCCTGGAAAAGCCCCCCCTCTCTCCAAATCTGTGGGGCCCCCGGAAAAGCCCCCACCCCCGCCTCCAGCTATGTGGGGTCCCATGAGGTGGGGGGAGGGGGCCCCCCACAGCTGGAGGGCATTGAGCAAGGCCCCACATGATTGGAGAGAGGAAAGCTTTGACAAGGGTCCCACACGGCTGGAGGGGGGACTCCATTCATTCAGAGGCCCAGCATTGCGTTTAAAAATAGGGGCCTGCACTGCTCAAAGAGAGCCTGCTCTCCGTGTCTTAGCTTCACATAGTGGGGGGGCTTGAGGAGAATCTCCACATGGCTAGGGGAGACTTGAACAGGGGCCCCCAAAGGTGGGTGAGTGGGGCCCCACACAAGTTCTCCCACCCACCTACCTACCTGGCTATCTACCAATGGGTGGCCCGCTAAACCCACCTACCTGGCTATTATTATCTAAAGGGGGCCCACTAGCTACCTATTTTATCTACGGGGAGCCAGTAGCTACCTATCTATCTTCCGGAGCCCGCTAGCTACCTATCTATCTTTCGGGAGCCCGCTAGCTACCTATCTATCTACGGGGAGCCAGCTAGCTACCTATCTATCTTCGGGAGCCCGCTAGCTACCTATCTATCCTACGGGAGCCAGCTAGCTACCTATCTACGGTGGCCCGCTAGCTACCTATCTATTTACGGGGGCCCGCTAGCTACCTATCTATCTTGGGAGCCCGCTAGCTACCTTCTACGGGGGCCCGCTAGCTACCTATCTATCTTCGGGAGCCCGCTGGCTACCTATTCTTTTCTTCGGGAGCCCGCACTATCTATTAACGGGAGCCCGCTAGCTACCTATCTATCTTCGGGAGTCCGCTAGCTACCTATCTACGGGGGCCCACTAGCTACCTATCTATCTTCGGGAGCCCGCTAGCTACCTATCTACGGGGGCCCGCTAGCTACCTATCTATCTTCGGGAGCCCGCTAGCTACCTATCTATCTTCGGGAGCCCGCTAGCTACCTATCTATCTTCGGGAGCCCGCTGGCTACCTATCTATCTTCGGGAGCCCCCAAGCTACCTATCTATCTTCGGGAGCCCGCTAGCTACCTATCTATCTTCGGGAGCCCGCTAGCTACCTATCTATCTTCGGGAGCCCGCTAGCTACCTATCTATCTTCGGGAGCCCGCTAGCTACCTATCTATCTACGGGGAGCCCGCTGTTCTTATCTATCTACGGGGGCCGCTAGCTACCTATCCCATTACGGGGGCCCCCCTAGCTACCTATCTATTTGGGGCCCGCTAGCTACCTTTTCTATCTTCGGGAGCCGCTAGCTACTATCTATTACGGGGAGCCCGCTAGCTACTTTTCTATCTTCGGGGGCCCGCTAGCTACCTATCTATCTACGGGGAGCCCGCTAGCTACCTTCTATCTTGGGGGCCCGCTAGCTACCTATCTATTTACGGGGAGCCCGCTGCTACCTATTATTACGGGGGCCCCTAGCTACCTATCTATTACGGGGGCCCGCTAGCGACCTATCTATCTTACGGGGGCCCGCTAGCTACCTATCTAACTACGGGGGCCGCTAGTACCTATCTATCTACGGGGAGCCGCTAGCTACCTATCTATCTACGGGGAGCCCGCTAGCTACCTATCTATCTACGGGGAGCCCCCTAGCTACCTATCTATCTACGGGGAGCCCGCTAACTACCTATCTATCTACGGGGAGCCCGCTAGCTACCTATCTATCTTTCGGGAGCCGCCCAGCTACCTATCTATCTACGGGGAGCCCTAGCTACCTATCTATTTTCGGGAGCCGCTAGCTACCTATCTACGGGGTGCCCGCTAGCTACCTATCTATCTTCGGGAGCCCGCTAGCTACCTATCTATCTTCGGAGCCCGCTAGTTACCTATTAATCTTCGGGGGGCCCGCTAGTTACCTATCTATCTTCGGGAGCCCGCTAGTTACCTATCTACGGTGGCCCGCTAGCTACCTATGTACGGGGGCCAGCTAGCTACCAATCTCTCTACGGGGAGCCCGATAGCTACATATCTATCTTCGGGAGCCCGCTAGCTACCTATCTATTCTTCGGGAGCCCGCTAGCTACCTATCTATCTTCGGGACCCGCTAGCTACCTATCTATCTACGGGGCCCGCTAGCTACCTATCTATCTACGGGGCCCGCTAGCTACATATCTAAACTTCGGGGGGCCCGCTAGCTACCTATCTATCTTCGGGTGCCCGCTAGCTACCTATCTATCTATGGGGAGCCCGCTAGCTACCTATCTATCTATGGGGAGCCCGCTAGCTACCTATCTATCTACGGGGAGCCCGCTAGCTACCTACGGGAAGGGGCCTATATAACTAACCAATTATGGGGGTTATGTACACCTAACTACCAGGGCACTAAGGGGGTAATTATTACCTTTTTGGGCACTATGATGGGGAGTTTGAACATGGGGGGAAGACATAATGTGGGAGGATGGGTAAGAGTGAGGAATCTCAGGTGTTTGTGTAAATTCTGCAGGGGCGAGTGGTGCCCGGGGGAGAAGTCGCAATGGCGGTCTGGACTGGATGGAGAAGAAAACGAAACGTGAACAACTCATCAGCAGGATTGTCACCTGTGGTCACAAGCTGTAACTGCACTGGGGGCCTTGTATCTTTCCAACTAATGGTCACTGTATGGAGGTATTATTGCTCTTTTGGTTTTAAGGCTATATTTAGTTTAAAAGTACAGTGGTATTATTTAGTCTCCTATGGGTGGAGATATGTGGTGATGATGTGGTGGAATTATTGGTTTGTGTATATTGTTATTGTATTGGTCTGGGTATACTGGTTTGGTCAGTAACATTATGTGGTGAGATTTCAGTGATTTATGTGGCGGTATTCGCTGGCTCTTGTTTTACATACTGACTCGCACAATATAGATAAACTGTACGTTGTAAAAATACAACGAGAACTGAATCAAAAACAATGTGCAAAAAGCGTTTTTATTTTTTTTGGTGGACTGGTAGGGGGCGGGGTCGATAGGGGGCAAAATTGGTACAGGGGGGGCCCCAATGCTTCAGCTGTATGGGGCCCCGGAATTTCTGATGGCGCCCTGGAGGAGGGAACGATCCCTCCCTGCCTCCTTCCCCGCACAGCTGACTGACTGTGCGGCTGTGGCCCCACGAGTCAGTGAAACTCGCCGGGCGGGGTGAGCGGATGCTGCGGCCGCTTCAAACCCCCCTGTCAGGGAGCGGGACTGGGGGCGCCAGAGTAGCGCACAGCGTACTCTTACGCGAGGGTCCCCCCGTGCCTGATGGCGGAGGGAGGAATGCCAAACTTACGGGAGGTGCGGGGGGGGGGAAGGGGCCCATTAGCCGGGAACCCCCCGCCAAAGCGGGAGAGTTGGCATGTTATGAAATTAAAACCAAGAAAACAGGACTGAGGTGAGATGAATTTAAAGTAGGGGAGACAACCCTTAAGATGTTTTCACACTGAAAACTCAACTGTTATTGTAGCCTTGGATTATTTTGTAGGTACCAAGTAGGAATACTGGGGGGTAAATTCCTTTCACATGCACTGTTTTGAGATAAGCACAGATGTCCAATTGTGATGTCCAATTTAAATTGGAAGTTGAGCTAGAAAAACCTTGATTGATGCCATTCGGGCACCTGCAAAGTAATAAGATGCTTTTCATACAGTAGTTTGGCACATATAAAGGATTTATGTATTTTGTTTGAAGTTTAATTAATCTTAGACACTGTCCAGTAAAAAGTATGAATATTAATGTATACCAATGATTATTCATTCCCATACTGTAGGTCCATTGATTAGCATGGGCTTGTCATTTAACCCTTTTACATCATGTAACAATTTGTCGATAAAATGAAGGCCTCGGGGGTTTTGCTCCCACAGTGATTTTGAATCTCAACCTGTGACTCATCATTGCTCTCCCGCGGTAGCCAGCTGGTGACACCCAAAGATGTGACGCTTCTTGGAGTAGTAAGTATTATAACTTATTACTCTAACAAAGACATACTTGCCAACCCCTCCCAATTCTTCTGAGAGACTCCTGAAAACCAAATAGCATAAGGAGTGGGATTTATGCAAACCATACCCAAAAGAAGACATTTAGGGGGCATTCCTAGCTCCATCAGTTTCTGGGGGGCATTCTAGGGTTTAAATATTTCAAATTCGGCTTCTTAGAGGGTTGGCAAGTATGCCATAAGTGCAACACCACCGGAGTCTAGCAGGTAGAGGGTCTCATTGCCACTTAAACAGCAGCTAGTGGCTTCCTACACTCTATTTATATTATGTATCAAGGTCCAAGCTAATTAATTTAATAGATTACAAAATTATTGTTGAGATTGTTAGAGGGGAAATAACGGGGGTGCCCTCTGATATCCTATTGGAGAGTGATCTTGCTTTGTTCCTGTCAGGGACCTGCACCTGCATCTATCCCATCCTGTGATACGTATGTAGGTGCTAGCAGCCTGACATCTAGTAATCAGCTCATTGCTGCATAGATGAAGTATACAGTGGCACCATTGGGTTTATAAGTCCGCTTTGGTATAATTTCCTTTTTGGAATCCAAAAAATTAAGGGCCATAATGTATAAAACTGTTTAGGTCTAAAACTCACTTTTTTGCCCATAGGTAACTATGGGCAAAAGAGTGAGTTTTAGACCTAAACAGTTTTCATACATGTGGCCCTAAGTGTGGTATAAAACATTTGTTTTGAATAAGACTCAAGGTAGTCTGGACCTGCCTGGCAGCGGACGCGTAACAGAGGAGCCCAGCACACGTTTAGGCGGGTTTTATCTCAAGCGAGGACGAAGGATTTAGCAGCCTGTTGTTTCCAGAGGGAAGCGCTTTGGCCACGCACAGACACTCCATGCGGCTTCTATGATCAAGCACTATCGGTCTTCTCATAAGTGCTGTACCTCTATAGTCGCCGCCTCCAGTGTCAGACTGAGGTGCCTAGGGCCCACGGGGTGGATTTTTGATTCTTGGGCCCACCATTTGGGAGCTTGGGTTTTGGGCCCACTGGTAAGTTTACTTTTTGGTCCCACCCTACAGCTACTTGTAAATGAACTGGTACCGCCTCCTATACTCTGCATCTTGTTTTTTGCCTCTCTTTCTCTGCTTTTTTTATCTTCTGAGGATGTAGATCCCGTCATCTTCAAAACCCTTTTGTAGAGTTACGTGATCTAGTTATGCTAAAACACAGTAACCTTGCAACGACTACAGCTCATGCTCCCCGCTATTGCAGCTCCATCCAGGCTGCCTTTGGAGAATGTGCATAGTATTGTGGATCATACACAATAATCTTATTGTTATTATTATAAGAATGGATTCATTATTTTCCCCTTTAAATTTCCAAAGGGGAAAAGTTGGGTTTGGAAAAAAATTTTTTTGGGCTATAAGCCCAAAGGGGCCCGGGAAAAAGGATCCCATGGTACCACTGAAATTAAACCCACATGAAATTTAACAGTCAAATCTTTAGACCATCTTCATGCCTTATTTATTCAATGAAAACAATTCAAGTGAAAAAAATTTTAATTTGGGGTTACCTGGAAGTAAGGGTGTTTGCCTTTGGTTCAAACAAGTTGCCGGACTTCTTTTTTGGGCTTTGCACTTGGGGAGAAAACGCCCCGGGGTTTGGAAAGGGATGCCCTCACCAGGGGCTGTTATTTGCACCCTTTTACCAGGGGGTGGCACCCCTTTCCCCATCCAAAAAAACCCATCAGATTGTTTAGCCAAAAACACTACAAAGGAGGACGTGAAAGATAAAGGGGTTAATCTTTTTTTCATTTTTCCATTTTCATCTCAATCAAAACTTTAAATTTTATCCCATTAAAAAATTATGGAAGCCCATAAAAAGGGAGTCAGGTTACCCTTTTATTTTGTTACAAACTGACGCAATTTCCCCCGAAAAACCCAGAAGGGAGATAGAACCACTTTTAGCCCATTGAAAACTTTAAATATAGTAAGTATGCACCGCTCAACCCTTTAAAGGTTTCCCCCTCATTTTTCCCTTTTCCCTTTGGGCTTTTTTAAAAATTTTTTTTACTGTTTTAGGGAAATTGTTTAAAAAGTTTCAAAAGGCCCCAACAGGGAAATTTTTGCTTGACGACTGTTGGGTCCAAAGATCTAGACAAAACATGTCAAACACAAGGCTCGCGGGCCAAATCTGGCACAACACTTTATTTAGTGGGCAGCGAGAGATTAGACAAAGCAAGTTGGGATGGTCAAGGCTCGGATGCTGAAGGATCGGCCTTTTTTATTTCCCCCCAAGGGGGGGGGCAGGGGGTTGGTTTGGCAGATTTCGGGTTTAACCAGCCCCAAAGTGGGGCATTTTGGGATGGGACCCAAAAGGTTTAAAGGGTAGAAAAAAACCAAAAAATTTTTAAAAAATTAAAGGGATTTTTTGGGTTTTTTTGGGGCTTCCCCAAAAATCAAATCCTGACTGTTGGGTTTTTCCCCACCGGTAACAAACAGGTTTGGAATTGGCAAACCCCCCGCATGGGAATCCCAGAGATGCGAATTTGCTTAGCTCCCCTTCCAATTCTCTTTAAGGGATTTTCGGGCCCCCATAAATGGCTCAGAACTCTAAAAAAACCCAAAAGGGGAGGAGAAAAACATACACGGGCCACTTCCTGGGGCCCGGGGTCTTTTCCCAAACCCCCAAACCAAGGCATTAGAAGATCGGAGTACTCCTTTAACCATATTGAGATGCTAAGTCATGGCCAGAAAAAGGGCAGCATTCATGAAAAACCCAATAATATGATGAACTGAAACACGTTTGCAGGGAGGAATTGTCCAAAATTCTTCCTCAACAATGAGCAAATCTTATTTTCAGCTACAGGAAATGTTTGTTGGGGTGATTATTGCAAAAGTTAAATCTACGGGGTTTAAAAAAGGGTTTTTTTACTCATTTTTTCCCCCTCCCACTTTTTGGGGGGTTTAAACCAAACTTGTATGAACGCAGCTGTCCCTACTTTTGGGCATCAAAACCCTGTTGTAGCCCTTTTCTATAGATGTTTTAAATTTTTTACTCCAAATTTTGGCACCTAGTATGTAATGCCCAAAGATGGGGGGCGTTTTTGGGGGCCTTTTCATAGAAGTGACACTTTTATGAATTTTTGACAGAAGTAGCCCTCAAACATTTTTGAAAGCCGGGAACCAGGGAAAAAAGGTTTTTGGTTTGCCTGAGCCAGATTTGTGGTATTGGATCCCTTTCCCTGTATGTATTACTGCGAAGAACAACCAGACCAGGGAAAAGGGGTGCCTAGCCGATTTGTGGTATTGGCTCTACACTGCCTGTATTATGATGCAGAAGAACAGCCAGCCGGGAAAAGGGTGGTGCCTGAGCCGACTTGTATTGGCTCACACGGGCCCCTTATTATGCCCCTGCGAAAAACAGCCAGACCAGGGTAAAGGTGGTGCCTGAGCCAGATTGTGGTATTGGCTCTACACTCCCCGTAGTATGTGAGAAGAACAGCCAACCAGGGTAATGGTGCTGACCAGATAGTGTTTTGGGTCTAATGCCCTGTAGTATGACCTGCAAAAAACACCAGCCAGGGTAAAGGGGTGCCGAGCCAGACTTGTGGTTTGGTCTACATGCCGTATGTAGACCTGAAAGAAACCCAACCGGGAAAAAGGTGTGCCGGGCCCAATTTGGGGGTATTGGTTTCTCACTGCCTAATGTAGCCCTGAGAAGAGCAGCCAACCGGGAAAAGGTGGTGTGACCCAACTTGTGGTATTGGCTCTCCCCCCTGTATGTATGACCGCAGAAAAAACAGCCAGACCAGGGAAAAGGGTGGTGCCTGAGCCGACTTGTGGTTTTGGCTCTACACTCCCCTGTAGTAGGACCTGCAGAGGACGCCAATCGGGGTAAAGGGTGGGGCTTGAGCCAGATTGGGGTTTGGCTCTACACTGTCCCTGTTTTAGCCCTGAAGAAAACCCCAGCCAGGAAAGGGGGTTGCCTGAGCCAGACTATGGTATTGGCTCTACACTGCCCTGTATGAAAGACCTGCAGAAAAAAACAGCCAGACCAGGGTAAAGGGTGGTGCCTGAGCCAGACTTGTGGTATTGGCTCTACACTGCGTCTGTAGGTAGGACCTGCAGAAGAACAGCCAGACAGGTAAAGGGGTGCCTGAGCCAGACTTGTGGTATTGGCTCTACACTGCCGTATGTATGACCTGCAAGAACAGCCAGACCAGGGTAAAGGTGATCCTGAGCCAGACTTGTGGTATTGGTTCTACACTGCCCTATATGTATGACCTGCAGAAGACACCAGACCAGGGTAAAGGTGGTGCCTGAGCCAGACTTGGGTATTGGCTCTACACTGCTCTGTATGTATGAGCTGCAGAAGAACAGCCAGACCAGGGTAAAGGTGGTGCCTGACCAGACTTGGGGTAATTGGCTCACCCCGGCCCTGTATGTAGGACCGCAGAGGAACGCTCAACCGGGGTAAAGGGGTCCTGAGCCAGACTTGTGGTATTGCTCTACACTTGCCCTGTATGTATGACCTGCGGAAGAACAGCCAGACCAGGGTAAAGGTGCTGCCTGAGCCAGACTTGTGGTATTGGCTCTACACTGCCCTGTATGTATGACCTGCAGAGGAACAGCTTCATACATTCTGGTGTGTTCTACGCTGCCTTAAAGGTATTTAGAACTGGTCTGTCAGCGCCAACGTTCATACATGTCGCCCTATATGAATGAATTACACATGCCAGACACAGCCCATGAAGACGAGTGAAGCTGTTTTTGCAGAAAACAGATGACTCCAAAGGTAAATAATACTTCTGAATATTGGATGTGGGCATGTGACATAAAGTAATGCTCTGATGACTTCTGTCACTTGTAAATCAAATACACTGGTTATTATATGTTAGGCAAATAGGGCAAAGCATGACTCACATGTTGGCTGTTACAAGGACCCAAGAGCCATAGATGTATCAGAATATTGTAATATTAATTACTTAAGAAGGCCGGGGCTCTAAGATGTCGCATTGAAGTCACTGAACTTGTGGCATGAGGGGTAATACTTTGTACTTACCTTGACTTTTAGGCAACTTTACGTCAGTGTTGTCAGTTGTTAAAAATTCAGATGCAATGAGCAGAGGTAAACACATCCCTTGCGTCACCTGTACTTTTAACCACAGCAAGTAACAGATGATATATGGTAAGGGGCCATTAAACTCACATTTTTTGACTCCATCTGTGGGATCTGCCAGAATAGTGTGAAAATGATACCCTGACGTATACCATACAGAATAATTTAGCAAGCATAGTCTTACTTGGATTACATTTGCTCCATTTGATGAATGTTCGTGTCATCTGTGCCGGACATAAAAACCCAGTGGACCACACTTTTTTGTCCCGCATAGAAACAGTGTACATTGGGGACCACAGTCCAAAAAAAACCCCTATGTTTTCTTTATTACAGATATTGTAAAATCGTGATATCACAGATTTCTGTGTTATCTGCTTATATCTCTAAGGAAAGGAAAATACAAATTACCCTTTTATCATTCAGGAAACCGACCAGATGTTCTGGCGCTGGGGTAGAAGTTCGAAATACATGCACGATATGGCCAATTTTAGATTGCACGTATCTCCAGTGCGAGGTGCAGAAACATTGACATTCATCTAACAGTCATAACATGAAAGAATTCTGAATCATTTTTTATCTCGGGAAAGGATCAAAAACTTTGAAAATCAAAAGGCTAGACAACGATCTCAAAAACCTCACGTCTTGTTCAGTTCTTGTGTGTTCCTGTTCAGTACCCACCAAAAATGATCTAAGGAAGGACAACTGGTGAACCAGCAAGAGGTTCACGGTCGCCCAAGACTCATTGATGCACGTAGGAAGGAAAAAGCCCCTCTACCCATTCCACAAAAGACTATTAACCCCCTTTAAGGGGCCCAGCGTTTTGGGGCCTTCCTAACACAGCCCTACTTTGAATTTTAATTGACTTATGTGAGAATAATTTTTGGGCACTTTAACCTATCCCCGTATTTAAGATTGCTTTTCCCCCGGACACATTGGGTCAGTATGAACCGTTTAGGTTTTAAAAAACCCCTCTTTTGCTCTGGGGTTTCTGTGGGAAAAAAAAAATTTTTTTGACCAAAAAAGGTTTCATACAGGATAAAATTTTGCTTTAAGTTGAAAAATTTTTTTTCCCTACAACCTTTTTTGTTTGTGAAAAAATGTCAAAATTTTGCGAAGATTTGGAAATATTTGTCATTTTTAAAGTTGAGAAATACCTCGAAAATTTAGAGCGAGAAAACAGAATATACCTCTTGACCAAGAAATGATACACTAAGGGAAAAATGGTCCTAAAAATAATTTTAATTTTTAAAGAGTTTAAAAACTATAAAAAATAAAAAAAAGTGCATCTCTAACTAAAAAAAAGACAAAAGGGCCCCTAAAACCAGAGGCCTTAGGTTACCCTAATAAGCTATTGCACCCTTACCACAAAAAAGGGACACAGGGCCCCCCCCGATAAGGGCGTTCCTGTCAGCAAACTGACCCTATAAAAATCCTATGGTCCTATGGATGAGAGGTTGCTGACAGGAACGCCCTTATTGGGGCGAGCCTCCTGTCCCTTCTTTTTTAGGGAAGGGGGAATACTTTTTGGTAACCTAGGGCCCTTTGGTTTGAGGGGCCCATGTTTATTTCTTTTGAATTGAGATGTCAAAATTTTTTCTAGTTTTAGTTTTTTTTTTATAAATTAAAAATTTTGTTTTTTGGGAAATTTTTTCCCCTTAATGTATTAAAAAATTTTCAAAGTTCAAAAAATTTTCTGCGGGAAGATGATAATTATTACCCAAAAATAGTTTATAACAGATTACCATATTTCCCACTGTAGGTTTGGCATCATTTTTAAATGTTTTTATTTTTTTTTTACGACATTAGGGGGCTTTAAAAATTTATAGTAATTTTTCACATTTTTTAAGAAATTTTTAATATACATTTTTTAGGGAAAACCCGTTTTTGGGTTTGATTGGCCTGTTGTTAATAACCCCATAAAACTTCATCTAAAGTTTTACAAAAAGTGTTTAGGAAGTTTTTTTAACTCTTTAGGTATTTCCCCAGAAATTAAAGCAAAGTGGAGGTGAAATTTCAAAATTTCACTTTATTTTCCCAAGTTTTTAAAAATTTTTTTTTTTCCATTATTCACTGAAAACGGAGATGTGCCCCAGGTGAATGCAATTTAATATTGTTTTCCCCAAAATCTGTTTTTTCAAGATACCCCCCACATGTGGCCCTTTTTGGTTTAAACCACAACCCTAAAAGTAAGAGGAGCCCCCCAACTGGATTTTTGGGCTCTTTTTTCAATAGGATTTTTTTAGGCCCCATTCCAGGTTTGCAGGAAACCCAAAGGGTGTTTTAAAACATAACAAACCCCCCCAAAAAAGGGAACCCCATTTTGGGAAAAATTTAAAAACCTTCAGTTTTTTTACCCCGGGGTGATTGATTATATCGCCCCCTCCAGGGGGTTTTCCAATTTTTTTAGTATTGGGCTGTAAAAAGAAAAAAATGTTTTTTTTTTTAAATCTGAAAATTTTATCGTAAAAATTTTCCCATTTTTTCCAAGGAAAAAACCGGGAAAAAAAGCCACACAAATTTTGTTACCAATTTTTTTAAAGTTCAAAAATACCCTACATGGGGGGTGAAAAATTTGGTTTTTTTGGGGTAAAGGGCAGAGCGTAAAAGGGAGAGAGCGCTATTTGGTTTTTGGGAACCAGATTTTGGTGGGGATTTGCATTTACAAACCCCCCAAAGTACCAAAACAGGTAAAACCTTTCCCAAAAGGGTAAATCCTTTTTGGGTTTTCAACCCCCCCCTCAGGGACTCATCTAGGGGCAAAAATGTGCTTTTGGGTGCACGGGATTTTTCCATCGTTTCTTTTTGCTTTGGGGCCATGAAAAATGGGAAAAAAAAAAACGATTCCACCCTTTGTTTTTTTTGGGTTTCAATTTTACAGTGCTGGGCCGGGGCGGTATAAATTTCATCAAAACTTTACTATGGGGGGTGGGTATAATTACAATTATACAAAATTTTATATGGGTTTTTTTATGTTTTATTACTTTTACACAATAAAAAAGGGTTTATAAAAAAACTGTGCTTTTATGTCCTCATAGTCTGATAGCCATAACTTTTTATTTTTCTGTATATGGAGCTGATTAGGGGCCCTTTTTTTTTGCGGGATAATTTTGGTCTTTTTCTATTGGGTCCCATTAGGGGGTCATAAAATTTGTTTTTGATCCCCTTTTTTTTAAGGGATTTTTTTTGAGGGCTTTTTTGAACAAAATACAGAAATCCTGGTACTTTTTTTTATTTTTATTTTTTACAGCGGCCACCGTGCAGTATGAATGACTTTGCTATTTTAAATTTTTTCTGTGTACGGAGTGTTTGCAGTTTTTTTTTTTTGGGGTGATATTTTGATGTATTTATTGGTATAATTTTTGGGGGCGGGGGCTTTTTGATCGGGTTTTAAATCCTTTTTTTGGAAGGCGGGGTTGAAAAAAATACGCAATTAGAATTGTTTTTTTATTTTTTTTTTTAAACAGGCTCACCGCAGTATCCCCTGACAATTTAGTTTTTCTTTGCAATCGAGACATTAGGGTGAACCCATTTTTTTATATTTTTTTT
>JAODAL010058592.1:0-21995 GCA_025379985.1 Phyllomedusa bahiana | reverse complement strand
TTTCCAGCTTGGGGACCCTCTTTTGAAACTCCACACCCCCCTTTCGCTACGATGGAGCCCCCAAGAATTCCCGGGGGTTTCATAAAGCCAGTGCCCATCCACCTCGAGATGATGGGGGCCCAAATTTTCCCCTCCCAGAGCGAGCCAAGGGGGTCCTTCATAATCACCCTTGTCGGAGAACCTTTGGGCTTGGGCTACCCCCTATGGGATGGGGGGGAAACCTCGACGGCGGACCTTCAAACCTTCCCCCGGGGGTTTCCCGGGCCCCTCTTTGGGAACCGGCCGTATTTCCCCCTTTGCCCCGGGCGCTGTTTTGGGTTTCGTCAGGGCGACCCCCCACAGTCGGTCATTATTCCTTTGCATTTTCCCCACTCTCGCTTCGGAGCGGGGATGGAACAACGAAGCGTTGGTGGCACATTTTGGGCAAGCCTCTCGGGGCAAAACAAGGCCCGGCTCCCCGCTGGGGATCTCCCAGCTCCCTTTGGGGATGACCAAATCCTTTTTGGCCCAAACCCATTTGGATTTTTCCCTTCGCCAAAGGCCCAACAGGAGCTCCGCCTACAAGGGGAAAAACCGTCCCGCCCCAACGCCGTTTCCCCCGTTTTTGGCCCCCAAACGTTCCACGGTCACCCTTTTTCCTCCCCGATGGTCTTTTAAGAAAAAACCCCTTGCGCTCGAGAGAGCCCCCCTTTGTCCCAGGAGGAACATCACACGCCCGCCCGGGCCCTTTCCCGCCGCCCCCGACTACGCCCCCCGGATTACGTTTTTGCACCACGCGAACCCCTCCCCGCCATCGCAACCAAGTAAACGTCGGGGGGAAACCCGACCTTTAGCCTCACGCCGCAGAAAGACCATCCCCCGTTTGCGGCGGGGCTCTGGTAAAAAACCGGGGGCTACTTAACCCTTCCCGGGCGGGGCTTGCTATCATCGCTTGCGTTGGCCCACGGATCCACTCCTCCCGTTAAAACTATCACAAATTAAAAAATTCTACAGGGGAAGCGCTATTGTTAGGGGTGTTTTACGATACTGGCAAGGAGGGGAATACACTGCGGGAACGGGGAAAACCATCTAACTGAATTTGGGTGTAAGGGGGGGTGATGAGGGGTTTTTTTTTTAAAAACAATAAATTTTCTTTATATCAGTAGTTTTTTGGTTCATTGGTGTAGGCCCCTGTTTTTGGGAAAGCAAACAGTAAGATCTCAACAAATCGGGAGCGAACCTTTTTCACTAGAAAGTGAAAACATCAGGGGCCCCTCCCGTCTGTGATACTCAACCTTTTTGTTTTTGCAGTGCCCCTGATTATGCAGGGGTCTGTGGGGGTAAAGGGTTTTTGAAAAGTGGTGGGGGTTTTAGTGGTGGGATTTGGGACCGTGAACCTTGAAAATTAAATTTTGGACTCACTTATCTAATTCCCAAAAAAATTTCACTCTCACTAGGATTTTTTACAACAGGAGGTACACGCTGCAAAAACGCAAAACCCATGTGTCCCTCAAGGCGGGTCTGGTAAAAAAACACCCCCAAAAATCCCCCATGGGAAATGTAAAATCTAAAAACCAAAATTTTCTTCAAGCATATGGAAAATCGTTTTCCCACATAAAATAGAACATACCCATCTTTTCTAAAACTTCCCCTTAAACTTAGGGCTCTTTTGGTTTTTTCTCACAAGAAGATGCCAAAAACCAACATGTCCCTTTTCCCCCCAGGGAAGTCCTTTTTACAAAAATGTACAGGTCCCGTCGAACCAACACAAGTTATCAAATAAAACTTTTCCCACTAAGCCCCCCCGGTTTGCTTAATGGACTCCTCTTCACTTTTCTTAAAACAACCACGGGGAAAAGGGGAAAAGGAAAATACCTTGACATTTTTTAACAATTTTAAAAATAGCCTCTATGAAAAATCAACTTATACTTTCTTTTAGAGCCTTTCCCTGTAAATAAACCTTTAACAAACAGTGAGAAAAAATTTAAAAGAGCCCAAAAAAAACACAAAAAAAACCATTTTAAACGATAGCAAAAAACCAACAAAAACAAAAAAAATTGAAAATAAAGGTTACAAGTTACTTAATAGCCCTTTAAATTATCTTACCGAAACGATGGTACCCACTAAATTACCTATTAAAAAAGCAAGTACACCAAAAAATTTGGGACACCCACAAAAAAACATATAAGCAGAGAAACAAACCTTTATCCTAATCAATAAATCAATACACTTTTGGGCCTAAAGCAAACGGGGTCAAAAAACTTCAAAAAAACTACAAAGAACAAACAAAAAAACCAAAAATGGGAAAATGGGAAAAAAAATTTAATCCGGCCCCCCTAAACGGAAACGTTAAAAACATTTTAAATTGTCCTGTTTTTTGATGCAAAATTTCAGCTTTTTAAAAACATTTTTTTGCTTCAACAGGCATAGGGAAGAAGAATGAAAATAAATCCAGGGCCCACCCACCAGCCTTTTTCCCAGCCTCTCGTTACAGAAAAGGGGCCCGATAACAGACGCTCCACTAAAACGAACAGGCAAGGGCATTTCCCCGAATTGACCCTTCTTCCAGCCCTCAGGGGAGATCACAGACCCACGTGTTTAAATCAAACCCAGACTGGGTAAAAACAATAACAGACAAACACAGATCAAAAAAGCAACCCCAAACAAAAAACTATCCCAAAACAAAGAAAATGCTACACTTATCACAATATTTCAAAAAAAAATCAATGCCTATTTAAAAAGGGGGAAAAAAACTTTCCCGGGTAAAAAATAAAAAAACCTTTAAGAAACACCAAATGCCAATGTTTTTAAAACCCACTTGCCTCGCACCGAAAAAACCTTTGGTGGGGGCAAACACTTTCCAAAATTACCTAAAGAAAAAAAGCACTGTAAACCAGAAAAAAAGGGGTTTTTTAAAACCCATCATAAACGTGCCCCTTTCCGCAAAATTTTTTAAAAAAAATTGGGGGACCCCCCTTTTCCGTTTCCACAAAAAAAAGGTTCCCCTAATCCAAAAAAAAAAGGATCAAAAGTTTTACCCAAATTGAAAATAGTCCCAAAACCGCACCACAAAGTTGGATCTACCTATAAATTGATTTAACTCTAGGGTCTAACTCACCCTCTTAAAAAAAAAATTGACTGGGCCATAAAGCACAAAAAGACGCTACCACATTTGTGTTTTCCCCCGTGGAAAACTTTTAACCAACCATATTTTTTCCCCTTTTCTCTCTAAAACACTCCCAAACCCAATTTTAAACTCTGAGGTTATTGCACCTTCTAAAAACACTATGGGCGATTTTTGGGTACCCCTTTTTTCATATTTAAAACACTCCTGTTTTTAAAGTGCCAATGCCCTTCCCTATGTTTGTCTAATGTGAGCACAAAGTGGACTACACTGAAAAGAAAAGAAACATCTATCCGCCTTTTTTTAACGTATAGTCGATTAAACAAAAAATTTCCCCTTTCCGGGCTCTGCTCACAGCTTTCAAAAAACCCTTTGGATAAAATGTTCCACAATACCCTTGGGGTACGAAAACCATCCTTTAAATCCGTCAAATTTTTTTCCAAAAACCGCAAAAATTGACTATTTTTCCCTTTTTTTAAAACAGAAAAAAGGTCCAAAGGGGAAGGGACCCCCATGACGGGGGGGGATGAAAACCCCACTATTTTTTTAATAAATCAAAAAGTCGCTGTTGGCTTGCAAAAAACCCTTTGTTATAATACTGCCCCCCCTAAATTCAAATCAGTTGAACCCCAAAAATTTAAAAAACACTACCCCCATATTTTCAAAGTAAAGCTTATAAAAAAAGTTTTTAAAAATTTTTAAAAAATGTGCAAAAAAAATCCTAAAAACTTTTTTTTCTTTTCCTGACCAAATTATACAACAAAAATCAAATTTTTCCCGAGACCAAACCCCCAAAAAAACAGATTGTTAATGTTGAAAAACATGGGTTCCTCCCCCCAAATTTTGCAAAAAAAGGTTTCCCAAACATGGGGGGCCACGGGCTTTCCCCAAATAGCGGCCCCCCAATAACTGTGGGGACCAAAAAAGCTTTTTTTGATTTGGGGGGAAAAAATTTCCCAACACTTACAAATAAAATCCACAAATGGCTTCAACATCTGCCTGATTTAGAAAAGGGAAACTAATAGCAGCAATACCATCGGGTTTCCATTTTTTTGGGTATAAAACAAATAAAATAAATGTTCCCCAAGCAATAAAAGGAAAATCCCCATTTTGCCCTTACCCCAAATTCTGTAAAAAGCATTTTTTTTCCCCTTTTAAATACAAATTTTACTGTTTTGAAAAAAGGGTTTAGGTCCCAATCCAAAATTTTTAAAGGGGGATCAATCAATAAACCCCCTACATATTTGGGATGGGGCACCCGGGTTGGTTTTTCAAAAATCTTTTTTGCACCTTGGGGAGAAAGTAAAAAATTAGTTTAAGAAGCTTTGAGGAAACATTTTTCACCTCAACTAAAAACAAAAATTTCACTTCCACCCTTTTTTTGGGGCAAAAAATAAAAAAAGGGTTCCAAAAAATTTTTTAAGGGGGGTTTTCCCCCTTTTAAAATTTCTGAAAATTTATCCCCATCATAAAAAAACCGGGTTGGGCTTAGGGAAAAGGTAAATTTAAGACTCAAAATTTACAATTTTCCTGCCTTTGGGGCAGGTTTAACCACCAACTAAACATTCTTCTTAACCACCCTCAATGCATCCTTTTCCCAAGGCTGGGGAAATAAAAGGTACTGGAAATGGGAAAACAAACCAAAGCCTTAACATCCCAAAACACCGCAGTACTGAAATTCTAAAAAGGGTGACCCTTGGGGAAAAAGGGGGAAAAAAAATTATTTTTTAAAATACCTCCCCGAAAAGCACAAACCCCCTTAAATCTTCTCATTCCCCAGACACCCTTCACTCCCTTATAAAAAATTTTTCAAAAGATCTTCCATACACTTTTGACCCTCACTGCAACAAAAAAGGGGTTTTTTCCACCAGGGAAAAGTTACGGGATCCTCCAAAATGGGTTTTTTCAATCATTTTTTTAAATAAAAAAATTTTTAAAAAAAGGGTGAAGACTCTGAGAGCAACATATTTCTAAAATCCCCCTTATTCCCTTTCAAAGCTCCATAGACACGACCAAGGAGTTTTCCGGGCCCGCGCTTGCTTTGAAACACTTTTTATCTGATGACAGGCAAAAGGGGAATGAGTTTTTTTTTTTTTTTTTTAAATACTTTTTTTATTTTTTCCCAAAAACCCATAAAAATTACAAAGATTACAAAAACATTTTTTAGAAACACTTTTTAAGAGGGACATCCCCCTTTAAAACGACTGCATATACACACATGCACTGGGGAAAATAGGGAGGGTTTCTTTTAAAAAAATTACCCAAAGTAATGTAACAGAACCCAAACCCTTTGTATTAAAAAAGTAGTTTCTCTTCGTTAATACATTCCCAACCCCCTGTTTTCACATCCCACTGAAAAGATCCCAAATTGCCCCTGGGGGTTTAACAACGACCGCGGGCCCCACCCAAATTTCCCCCGCTACTCGGCGGAGGGCCCTGGAACTCCCCCTTTTAAACCCTCCCCGTTACCCTTTGTCTTGTTAGAACCCGGGTTCAGGAATACGCAAGAGCAAGGCCTTTCCAATCCCCATATTTTTATAGTCGGGGCAATAAACTCTTAATTTTTTACAACCCCCTTTACCATTCTGTCTTCCAGGGAAATGGAGACAGGGGTGGAGTTATAAATACTTTCTTATCCCAAAATTACTTTTAATACTTCGGCAGCCCCCCCTCACCCGGGAAACCTCCCTCAGCCCCCCCCCCCTTTCCTCAAGGTAGCCAAACCATAATCCCCCACAAAAATTTAACCCAAAGGTATGAATTAAACATGAAAATCACCGAGGGGGCCCCCCAAAACCCCCCCCCCCCAACCCCCTTTCCCAAAGGCATCCCCAACTGTCCCCCGCCCTGTACTTTCATCAATCGCTGTTTTTTCCAAAAGGGTTTCCATATGCCGATGTCATTTTTTTTTTTTTTTTAAAAAACCAAAATTATAAAATGAACAACAAAAATTGTGGGGGGCTTTACAAAAAAAAACCAAGAGGGAGATGGGCCCCCCGGGACCGGGAAAGCCCGCCCTTTTTACTGTCACTGAACCTAGCGAACAAAAACAAAAGGGAGCTTTTAAGGCACCGGGTGGGAAAGTCCCAGCTGGGGCTGGCCCTTTGTTTGAATTGAAAATTTCCCGTTGTACTTTTTTATTTTTTCACTTAAGTTTTGAGCCTCCCTTTTTCCCTCATTCCTTACTCCCCCCCCTCCCCCTCAGCCCTGCAGCCTTCAGACTCAGCGGTTTAAATTGACTTTTCTCCCGTGCAAAGGGAGAGGGGGTTAAGAAACTTTCATCCTGGCAAATCCCCTTTAACCCCCGCTTAAAAAATTAAATCAATCATTTGCAAGGGCCATGATTGCCGGAACAACACTTTTTTCAACTTCTTATTGTTGCAAAACATCCTATGCAGTTTAAAGTCTCCTCAAAGAACATTTTAAATTTCAAACTGAAATTGCAAAAAAATTTAAAAGGGACGGAAAACACAAATTCAAACCCTTAGACAGCAAATTTTTAAAACCATGCATAAATTGATTTTTAAACCAAAAAAATTGATTAAATTATTCCCCAAAAACCTAAAATTAAATACCGGGGAATTTGAGAAAGGGAAGCCTCTAAAAACCCCCCACAAAACCCTTTTTTCCTCTTGATTGCACCTCCTGATGGAAAATTTAAACTCTTTGTTCCTCCCCTTCTACGGGCCAAGTTTTTTGATGCAGGACCACCATTATTCCCTATAAAGGCTTCTACCCCACTTACAGTGGACTCAATCGCAATATTTTGAATCAGAACCGGAAACGGGAGTCCCCGAAAACATTTTTTTTTTGCCTAAAACCCTTTTCCCCTTTTGAAATTCCCATTTTAAAACCCCGGGACAAAAAGAAATTTTTGGGCCCTTTCATTCTTTCCCGGTAAATACTCATTTAAGATCAAAATTATCTTAACCCGGATAAATTGTCCTTCTTTCTTTTCTTTAATTTTTTATTCTTGACTGCAAATTTAAAAATATTTCTATTCTAAGAATAAACCCTAAATTTCCCCTGCGTGCTGTAAGGGTTGGGGGTTGAAGTTTATTTTGCATCTTTTTAAAACCTTGCAACCTGATCATTTCCCTGTATAAATTATCCAAACACAATACACAGTAAAAGAAGGGGAAAGTTTCAAATTTCCCCCCTTCCCTCTTTTTCCATAAACACCTTATCATCCCCATATTAAGGCTTCTTTAAACATACGGAGGCCCCCCTTTTTGGGACTTCAGCCTTTCCCAAATACGAGTGCAGAGTATTATTAATTTCCCGAAAAAGTTTGAAAACCCCCTTTCCGGGGCAATAAAAAACAAAACCCATTTTCCCAAGAGATCTCGTACTCCCCAAAACCTTAATCCATTTAAAAGGGTTAAAATACGAAAAGAACGTGTCCAAAAACTCCCCTTCCCCCCCAAAAGAGTGCCTAGTTCACACCCGAGAATCCCGCTGCCTCCCCTTTTTTGCTCCATGTTATTTAAAAAAAAATTTCAGCGTGCTCAGAGGTTTACAGACAGTCCTTTCAACAATATAGGAAAATAGAAAAAAAAATTTTTCTCGGCCCCCCGCGCACGGCACTGTTTTAAAAAATGTGCAGCATCTCTGTTTTATGATAAATTTTTAGCTGTGGATAACAGGGTGGGTCCCTGATCACCCAAATCAGTACTTACAAAGGGAAAGGGGAAAAAAGAAAGAATGATCCACACACTCAACAATTCCCTATATCTATAAACGTTTAATTCGCAAATCGGGTTTCAGACATGGGGAAAGGATAACAGAAGCTCTTCACTTTAAACGAACAGGCAACGGGCCTTTTCGGTTTTGTTGACGCGCTTTTTCCAGGCCTTTTGGGTGGGGTCACAACACCCCTTGGGTTTAAAAACTACCCAACTTTCCAATCAATAACAGACCAAAAAACAGTGGCCCGAATTAAAAGTTTTTTAGAAAAAATTGGTTATTTCTGTTGGGTCATTACATTCTTCTTCCCTTTTACCAAACTAAAAACCAACTTATCACTTAAAACCTAAAAAATTTAAAGTATTAAAAAAATAAACACCTTAAACAATTAAACGAACAATACATTTGGGGATACCCCGGAAGAAAGGAAAGAATATCGCAAAACAAATGGAAAACAAAACACCCACTAGAGAGAAAAATGGGGTTCTTTAGGGAGAAAAGTCACCCCTTTCGGGTACTTTTTCCTTTTTTCCCCCCCCTCTAGGGGGTTTACTAAATTTCCCGTCTTCCACTTTTTTGAGTCATCATTTGAGTCACGGCAACCCTTTTTTTTGGTAAAATCTTTCTAACAACCTCTCATTTGTCCAACAAACGGGGAAAAAAGAAACAGGATCACTGGGGTCTTTGTTAAAGCCCTACAAAACAATTAAAAAATCCCCCTTTCAAGGGCCCGTTTTTTTTTTGGGTCGGGTGAGCCCTTGAAAATTTGGGGGGAACTCACCCTCCCCCAAACACAGATAAGCCAAAATTTAAGGGGGAAAAAAAATTACAAGACCAATCCCCCAACAATTAAAATATAGAAAAATGTCATTACTCATTAAATAAGCTTTACAAAACCCCCTTCATTTAAATTTGGGGGAAAACAAATTAATTTTTATGATGAATTCCCCACCCCCCCCCCCTCCTTCCTACAATTTAATGTTTTGAAAAACCCCAATTTAAAGGGCCCGGCTGACCCAATTTCCTGAAGGGGTTTTGAAAAAAACTTTAATGTTACTTTTAAACAAAGACCAAACAGAAATTTAATCTGCATGACTAGTTGGGAAAAACATGTTCTTCTAATTTTAATTATATAGCTTGCAAAAACATGTGGAAAATCATGCATTAAATTTTTCAAAATTTTTTAAATTTAAAAAAATCATTAATTTTCCCTTTTTAGCAGGTCCCTTCCCCCTTTTTCACCTTTAAACGCCAGTCAAGGACAACAAAAGACCCTAATGACCTGATGTGACAACAAAAAGAAACCCAATTAAACCCGATAAGGAACCCCAAATGACCCCCAAAACCCGATGGGGACAACAAATACCTCAAGACCGATTGGGGCAAAAAATGACCCAAAGGACCTGATGGGCAACCCAAAGACCCCAAGGACCTGAAGGGACAACAAATGCCCAAAAGATCGATAGGACAACAAATACCCCAAAGGGCCTATGGGGGAAAATAATGACCCCAAGGGCCTATGGGACAACAAAAAGGGCCAAGTAACGGAGATGGAAATGGATCCTTTGAACCACCACAATGGAAGGCGTAAGCCACGCCAGGGGGAGTCTAAGTTGGCCGGGTTTTTTACCCGACCTCCGCAAACGGGGGGACTTGCGCGGGGGATTACCCAAACCAAAATCACTACCCCAACGGACTTTTCTTGCGAGGGGTTCACGGAAAAAGAAACGAGGGGCAGGCCCCGGGAGGCGAGGGCAGGCAGAAGGCGTAGCAGGGGGCAGTGGGGTTTTGAATTTGGGGGCCAGGAGGGCCAACAGGGGGTAAGGTTCGTGGTCTAAGGGAAAGTAGGGGAGAAGGGACGGTACAAAGATAAAACAGGACAAAAACACTCCCCGGGAAATGCTTTCCCCCTCAAGGGACATGCCCAATCGATTCGCAAAGTGCAAAGGGGGGAGGCAGGGCTTAAATTTGGGGCAGTGCCCCCCGGGGGAAACCAAAAAATCCGGGCGAAATGTCCCTTTAAATTTTCCTGGGAAATGCCCCCCCGCACCCTCCGACAGTAGGAAACGCACGCCGGGACCGGGACAGGGGCGAGGGGGACGTTTGGAAAAAGGGGTATTGACGGGGCCGGGTTTTTCCGGGCCCCGAGCCCCCTCCGAGCAGGAGGCGCTGCGGCGTTGCAGGTGTCCTGGGGAAACCCCACACGGGGGCGCAAGGGGGGACCCGGGAACAGGGCCCAAAGGACCTGATGGGGCAACAAATGACCCCCAAGGACCTGAAAGGGGCAACAAAAGACCCAAAAAGGGCCCCGATGGGGGAAAAAATGGGCCCCAAGTACCGAGGGGGAACACATGACCGTGGACCTGGTTTGGGGCAACAATTGGGCCCTAATGACCTGATGGGCAGCCTGAAAACTGAACCGATTTTACTACAAAAAAATAAGTTTTTCAAAAAGGAAAAAAAAATAATTTCCCAAAGGGTGGGTTTTCCCCCCGTCATTTTTGAGCTGTTTCTCCAATTCCTTTCTTACTCCGGGGAACCCGAAATTATCCCCAATTTTAAATGTTAAAAGTTTTTTTAATTTTTTTAAAATTTTTTTTAAAAACAAACTTCAAAGCCAACCCCCAAAGAGAAATTACATCACAAAAGATATTTTTTCCCCCGGGAACTTGGCCACATGTTCCGATAATAACTTTTAAAGGGAGGGGGTTTTTTCTCCCCATCTCCTATCCCCTATGTAAGGTAACCCATGGGGTGCCAACCATATAATAACTCCCAAAGGGGGGGAACCCTTGGGAAGGGGTTTTTGGGGGAAATTCCCCGATACAAAACAACAAGGAGGGGATCAAGCAGGCCCAAATCCCCACCATCCTCCTACCCCCTTTTTTTAGGGATAGCTTTTTAAGGGTTTGTTAAAACCTTTCCCCCCCAAAAACCCCCTTTTTTCAAGTGATAAAACAAAGGAAAAACAAAAGGGGTTTTCCTCCAGGTCTTGCAGACTCCTTTACAAACCCTGGTGTCCCAAAGGCCCTCAGGATCTTCTTAAGTAAAAACCCCCTCTAGAAAAAATAAAAAATAACTGTCGGACCCCGGCCGATGTACTTTTTTTAGGGCAAATGCTTCCGGGGATTGGGGCGCATAGTCAACAACCACCGAATTTAAATTTGGGGGCCTCCTCGCTGACTTTACAGGGGCCCCCCCAGATCCGTCACAATCCGTTTCAAAATGAAACTTTTTTTTTTTTAAAGGTTTTATTTTATGAAATTCTTGTCGTTGAAATAAAGAAAAACAACATTTTCCACATTTCGTCGGCAGTAACAGAAGAGAGCAACTCAAAAAAACAATGGTAGACAAGTAGCTCAATACTCGTACAATTATTTTCATACATTGTTTCAGAAGGATGTACATAGGTAATCACAGTTTTTTCGGTCAACTTGACTCAGAGATCATTAGCAAAGCATAGAAAAGGAAATTGCATGTCATGCTGGACTGTTACCAGATACCCTTGTTCTCAGTCTGTCCTGCCACCAATCATTCAGTCCATACACTCACTCCCTCATTCACCACTTGCCGGTCTCTGGTCGTCACCTAAACCCTCAACAATCACACCTCTGAGCTACATCCAATTACTCCAGACTGCATTGGATGGAAGCGTCTGGGAATGCCTTGCAGCATATGTGACCTTGTATGAGGGAGTTCCGCATTAACTAACTTTTTCCTACTGCTCTAAGGAGGGGATCTTAGGCGGTTTCCAGTTCAAGAGAATTTTTTCCTCGCATTGAAAAAAAGCAGATGGAGATACAAAGTACGGTATGCTTTACTCGGATTCATTTCCTCATATTCCCAAGAGACTGTTCGTAGGTGAACACACATTGGGGAAAACCCAGTTTCACTGTTTAAAATAACACAGTGAATTCTCTGCAATAATTTTGCCAATAATGGGATTTCCCTTACACATGCTGAAGGCAATGTTCCCTGTCCTGGCACCACATCTGGAACAAGCTGGTGAGGCAGACCAATGCATTTGGTACAGCGAAACAGTTGTAAAGTAAACTCTATGGAGCCATTTAGTTTGAATAGTTGATCATTAGCACTTAGAACTGTTAAGCGCCAGGCATGTTTTTTTAATTCGGGAAGCGGCTTTCATCTGGTAGAGATGGAATGTCCTGTGCCACCTCCAAAAGGAATCGCTAGAGAGGGAAGTCTGACATCCCATTTTTTATTGGGGGGGGGGGGGGGGGGGGGCCCCCGTTATAGATGGAAGAAACTGGTTTCTTAAGGGTACCCACCTCATGATAGCCTCCAAGTACCCATACTCAAGGTGTACCCAGCCATCAAACTGCGCCCGCACACGCAGGTTCTTAGTTGGAGTACGAAAAAAGGATCCCTTGGAAGGTCAAAATGCAATGAATATCTGCACAATGCAGAAGTTACCATTTCTGTACAGCTGCGTAAGATATTTCAATCCACTGGTAGAAAACCCAAAATCCATAATCCGGGAGGGTATATTAGCTCTGGCAATTTTTTGTACACCACAAGGGAACAACAGGGGACCAAAACAGTATCCCTCCCGCATGCGCCGTAGGATGTATGAGGTCTTCACACACCAATATCGCCGCCACTCATCAGTGTTGTGCATTGTACTGTGAAACATTTTCCCTGCTCTGTAAGGTAAATTGGCCAGCCCCTCCAGCGCGACCACAAGTGCTGGCTCCAGCACCACGGAAGGGATCATGCGTATCCCCCTCGGAACACTTTGAATATGTGCGCTAACTGGACCGCTACACTAATAAAATTTAGGTCCGGGAAAAAATAGCTACAGCCCACCTTGTGTCTTATGGAGCCATTAAGTGTATGCCATATTCAGAGAGGGGTTGTACCACCACAGAGGATAAGGAGAAAAGTAATTTGTCCAGCGCCACATTTGTGATCTAGGTAAGAACCTCGGAATGCGCCCCGTTTAGTAAAAAATCTTAGGATGTATCACCATTATTACTAAGTTTTTATCCTTACAATAAGGGGACAAAGGAGACTCGCCCATGTCTTCATTTTAAGACTAGAATCCACTTGTGCTCAGACACTGGCTGGAGGTTGAGATTCACTCTAAATCTAGTGATATTCTTTTTGCACAAACAATTTCCAGGTATTTGAATTGAGTGGACCCTGGAGGGTAAGATGGGGGTCCCAACCTTGGGTCACGTTATATAGAATTAAAACAGTAAAGATTTCCCCAGTTCACCCGCAACCAGAATAGCCACCAAATTTATTCACCGTTGTCTAACAGACTCTCCAAAGATGACCCTGGATTCTCCCAGATTATCATACTTATCATCTGATTTATAGCGAAAGTTTTTCTTCATGCCCGCAATGATCCACCCCAGGATGTTTTGTATGTTGCTTAATATGAGTGTTAATGGTTCCATTAATAAAGGGCAAAAGCAGCGGCGGAGGAGGGGGCACCTGGTCTAGTACCTGGAAAGTGGGTACAGGGGGGAGAGGCACAGCCCGTTTACTCTAACTTTGCCGTGGGTTGTAGATACAACAAGCGTTAGCCATTTAATAAAATTAGAAGGAATCCCCATTCGCGGAGATAGCACTAGCCACATTTAAACCTCCCTCCACGAGTCAAATGCCTTCTCATTTTATATCTAGGCTGGCAACCACCCCTACTCCCCCGCTTTTGTGTGCGCTATTGTAAGTTGGTAAATAGTCATCCGAAGGTTTGATATCGCAGTTTTCCCCGGCATGAAAACCCAGGACTGATCTGTACTAACAAGTGGACTGAATCACCCATTAGTGTGCCAATTACTTTCGCCAGTTTCTTTGCATCCATGTTAAGCAAGGATATTGGCCTATATGAGCTGCATTGATCAGGGGGTCTGCCCGGTTTGTGGACTATTGTGATCACCGCTTCAGACAACGGAAAGGCGGGGGCAGGGATCCCTAGCAGCCGCAGCCTCAAAACAGCCTCTCCAGTCTGCAGCTCCATTGTTCTGTGTCCTGCTTGTACCATTCCGCTTGAAAACCCAATAGGTCCGGCGTTTATGCGTCGATAGTCTCCCTATAGCCCTGCCATTTTCCCAGCGGATATATCAACAAGCTAAGTCGTGTATGCTCTTCATGGATTAGTAGTACATGTATATCTTTTTTGTTCCAGAAAGTGGATTATCTCCTTATCCGTTTAATTCAATTTTGGAGGCATATAACTCTTTTTGATATGAGGCAAATTGTTCACAGATTTGTACCCCGGCTCCAAGCAGAGAGTCCCATCTGCACTAACCACATTGGCCACCACTGTACTGGTGTTTTCTGTTCTGGCAAGGAACGCAGTGCTATTACCATTTTTTATCACCTTCTACGAAAATAGATTGTTTTTGTGCAAGCAGTTTCTTCTGAGTGTAGTCGCCAAGTTTAAGAGTATGCCTCTGAGCCAACTAGCATCTTGACTCCCCTGCACTCGAAGTTGGGGTTTCTGGACTTATGCTGCTTTCCCTCTCAGATACTTCAGCTCCAATTTTCCTTAACCTCCTCAACCGCTCTATGCGCACTGCAATAGTCCAATTATTAGTGCTCGGTTAGAACAGCTTTAGAGGCTATCCCATTACACCAGGGGATTTACAGAGCCCTCATTTACTTTCCAGTAACTCTTCTAACCTGTTCCTGACATATACCTAGTATTTTTGGTCACCTCTAACATCGAGGATTTAAGCCGCCACAGTCTCCATGAGGGCTGTGTCGGAGAGCCAAATAAGCTTCAAAGGTGCATTGGTCTGATATCCCACGAGGCAGGTACTCTGCGGACGGTATCTATGCTATTATTTCCTGTGACACGAAAGCAAGTCTAGGCGGGAAGGAGTTATGAGCGGACGTAAAACAAGAGAAACGGCCTATCTCTGGGATGGCAGCCACCTCCATGCTTCTATTCAGGCCATCGTTATCTGCCCAGTCTTTAAGGCTTTCTATTATGCGTCAGCTGGGGATGCACGTACTGGTCCATGCTCTGGTCTAGGGGTGGCCGTTTAAAAATCTCTAAAAGGAAGTAGCGGTGCCCTCTGGGTATTGTGAAACTTTTGCCATAAGAGCATCCAGGACCCCCTATTAAGGGAGGAGGGACATAGATACCTCCCACTAGGAAAAATTAGAACCCCCACAAATTTGCATGTGGGCACATACCTTCCCGATGGATCTATGTGAAGATCTGGCAGCGCTGAAATGGTTGCGACTTGTTGATCAAGACCGAAGAACCCCTCGGGCTAGCTAGAGTACACAGCATGGTATTGCCAATCCCTACCCAGTTCCTTTTCAACGCTAGTATCCTCTGCCCCGAAGGTGGTGTGTCTCTTGAAAAATAAACAATGCTGGGATTATGGTTTTTGACTTTAGTTAAAAAACAAGTGCTCTTTTCCAGTTTACAGTTTAAACCCGCTGACATTCCAGGACCTTATCGTACAATCTGCATCGCAACCTTTGAAGCTAACAGAAATACCACTCATGAAGCCATAGACCAGAGACTGACACACGCTACTAACCATTCACAACAAATGAAAGTGGCCCAACTTCACTAGGCCAACTGCCTGAAGTTATCCCTATCCCACCCTGCTCAAAGCCACCCAACCTGCCCGAGCTCAAACCCCAACATTTCGAAACTGTCAAAAAACAGGAATATCGTGGAACTGGTGGAACCACCAAGGTGCGCAAATGGCCTGCCGTCTTGGTGCAGGAACAAGTTCCTTAAATGGCACCCCTAAAAAATGCCCCCTTTAGAAATAAAAAAAAATGTAAAGGAAAAGAACACATGGTCCGTGTCTCTACTCCTGGCAAAGGACCTCTAAAATATACTAACACAGGTCCAAAAAATGGGAAGACCAGTGATTGCACTATAGAAAGGACAAGATGCCCATGTCATCGCATGTTAGTTCTACACAGCCAGGTCTGATAACCACAACATCAGCGACGCTCGGGGACCTCTTATCTAACCAGTCCGAAGCTTCCCTCTGGTGCATAAAAAAAAGTGCCGGTCTCTATGCTGAAATCTCAGTCTGAGTAGGGGTATATCATGGCGTTATTTTATTCCAGCCTCCTAAGACGGCTCCGCACGGTGCTGAATGCCTCCTTCTTTTCTTGCACTTCAGATGTAAAATACTGGGTTAAAAGGGACATTTGCTGTTTTCGTAACATAATATCACCCTTTTTTCTGGATTAGTGGGACAAATACAAGGTCTCTGTCTCTGTAATTAAGAAGCTTCAAAATGAAAGGTCGGGGGTTGGAGCGCCAGGAGGCAACGGCTTCGTCGGAATGCTGGTGAGCACGCTCAACTACAATGCTGGGTGAGAACTCCAATGGGAGCCAGGATTTCCTTGGTGTAGCTGCTCATACAACTCTTTTCTGGAGAGGAGCCCCCTCCACCCGTTCCAGCAGGCCCAAAATACGCACATTGTTTCGTCTGCTATGATTTTCAGCATCCTATGCCCTAGCTTGCAGTGGGTTTTTACTTTTGCTGCCAAGTTTGTGCGGATGGATACCTGATTAGAGTTCGAGATGTATCTACCCCGATTTGTCTACGTTCGGCCTCTACAGTTCTCTCTTTGAATCTTATCCATGTCGTAGCGACAGTCTGTGCGTCCACCTGTAGTGGTCAATTTTGGTGGTCAGTGTGGTCTTGGGCAAGTGGCGATAGCCTCATTATTTTCTCAGTGTCAGCGCGCCATTGGACAGAGTCCCGATTGCGGAAGGCTCGTCAGTTTGATTCATTGTGTCCATTGTGGTATTAGTTTGTGTGGAAAATGGGTGCTGTTGAGTTTCTGTTGGGCCCATATGTGGATTGGGAGTGGCGCTCCAAGAATTGATCAAGTAGATGCCCTTAAGAAGACTAGTGCCCCTCCAAGGCCTCATATCATTTATTCATGAAGTGTGATAGTGGATGAAGGCTGTCAGCAGGAGTCTCTGTGAGTTAGGACAGCCGCAATTGAACTTCAAACTGCTGTGGTGCAAGATCTTGGATACAAAAAGGGCGCAGTAACTACCTTTATCAGCAGTGTTCTCTATTAGTCTCAAACTTTGAAATTGGAACTCAGGAGAGCTGCCGGCTTTAGGAGTTAACCCCTATAGGTTCTGAGCTTTCAGACGTGGACAAGTACTGCTGTTCTGAAGAAGGGCAGTGTAGCGAGGGAAGTGTCCGGTACTTTTAGTCAGTTCAGTAGGTGGCCTGCTTTAAGTAATCCAAGCTCATGAGAGATAGAGGTATGCAAACTTTGCCTCACAAAGTCCTATGTTATTTAGGAGACACAAATAGGGATATATCTCAGATGAGGAGTTGATCAGGTTATGTGGGGGTGTCAGCCCCTTTACCACCCTAGTGCGGTGCAGATTAGACTTAGTACCAGAGCCGCAGCCTCAGCTCACTGCCACATGTTAGGGACAAGATGGCGCCGGACTCAGGAGTTTTCGCGCCTTTGGGTATGCCCCGGCTATCAGTGGCGTTGGATGGCAATGCCAGTAGTACTTTGAAGTGTCTCTCCTCAGGGGTTATAAATCTCCTCTCTCCTTCCCCCTCTGATTCTTCAGAATTTTTCCCTCCTCCCCCGTCTTTAAAACTTAATCTGGGGCTGCTGCTTTCGCACTCTGCTCCCGTCTCCGGATTATGAGCGTTTGGTCAACGGGGTGTCCGTTCCTGCTGCCCTCCACCACGACCGCTCTGCTTAGTCGTTCTATTCATGTGCGAATAATGTACGCCACTGTCTCCAGACACTTTTCACACGGCCGCTGGAGCTAGCTGCAGGCAGTCCCGTAGTCTAGAGCAGGATATTCAGCGATGCTTGTTGCTGTCACTCTAAGGCTGCCCTGCAAAGGTATATTACTAGGCTTGCCAGCAGCTCAAAGGTCACCTTTGTCTCCCTTTCTGCCCTGGAGCAGTATTGGACCACTCAGAGAGTCTAAATCAAGGATTTTTCACAGGATGAAGCAGGAGCTCAAGAGCCACACGTCCTCACGCCATGAATGTCAGGCCATGACCCCCGTTCAAACTGAACTTCAATTATGTACCAAAGGGCTATAGAAATGTGCAAGAGGGAAAGTAAACTGGCACATGGACAGTAGTGACAAAAATCTCTTATTTCCCTGAAACACTCTGGCCAGTAAAACCTCTGTAGGACCTGTTCCCGGGTCTTATCCATTCCTAGGTGACCTCCAACACTTGGGAAATGAGCTAGGTCACGAACACCATGTCGCCTGTAGGGTCCAGGCACCAGTAGCTGTTCTATGAGCTCATCCCCTCACCTTGGTTCACGTACCAACATGTAAAGGATGCATAAACAGAGTAATAGCGCAGCCACAATGGCGCATTCCATCTTGGTCAGCTATGTGACCTTGGACTGACATCTCCAACAAGCTTATTGCATGGCCAGGACCCGTAACCAGGGTTCAGATCCCACCTGGGTCTGAGGATGCCCCTCCCGATTGGGCTGTTGGCATCAATATTGGCAGTATGTGCCAATATTTTGACCTTTAGCTTTCCGTTGTCCTTTGCATCCTGCAGGATCAGGTAATAGTAGACCCTCTGTGGTTCCCTGATGAGGTAAGGGGCTAGGACCTCGGCACACTGCTCTGCCTAATGACCTGATGTGACAACAAATGACCCTAATGACCTGATAGGACAACAAATGACCCCAAAGACCTGATGGGACAACAAATGACCTCAAGGACCTGATGGGACAACAAATGACCCAAAGGACCTGATGGGGCAACAAATGACCCCAAGGACCTAATGGGGCAACAAATGACCCCAAGGACCTGATGGGGCAACAAATGACCCCTAGGACCTGATGGGACAACAAATGACCCCAAGGACCTGATGGGACAACAAATGACCCTATACGGAGATGGTATTGAGGAGATGGTAGTGGATCCTCTGAACTCTACCACAAGCGATTGGCGTAAGCCACGCCAGGGAGTTGGAGTCTAAGTAGGTCCGTTTTCAACCAGGAGTCCGCCGCCAAACGGGATGGACTTGCTGCGGCGGATTACTTACATGGTCACTACCCATGATGTGACTTGCTTGCGGTGGGAAGCCGAGGGGGTGTGCGCGGTACAGATTGTGAAGGCAGGCTCATAGTCGGGGGACAGGCAGAAGGTCGGTGCAGGTTCGGCAGTGGTCGTAGTGGGACAGCAGAGGTCAGGAAGGAAGGCTTAAGGTTGTGCTCAAAGGACGGAGGCAGTAGGAGGGCAGTAGGTACGGTAACACGATAATCAGGGACAAAGTACACTCTGGAACGCTCCTCTCTAGGCACAGGGCTATATCGATTTGGCAACGTGCTAGGGTGAAGAGGCTGGGGCTTGATAGGGTCAGTGCCCGGTGAAACCAATCACCGGCGCACTGTCGCTACAAATTTTCCTGAAGTGCCGCGTGCACCCGGCCGACAGTAGGAACGCGCGCCGGGACGGGGACAGGAGCGAGGCGAGGTAGGTAAGAGGCGTATTGAGTTGCCTGTGTGTCGCGGTCGTCCGGAGCGCCGGGCACCGGCCGCGCAGGAGCGCTGCGGCGTTGCGGGTGTGCCTGCGACCACGAACGGGCGGTCGCAGGGGCTCCGTAACAGACAAAAGGACCTCTGAGCTGTGCTCCAATTCCTTTCTTATCCGGATCAGAAGATTATCTCCATTGTGTTAGATGTTTTCTATTTTTTAAACTTGTTTTTATTGCAAACTTCATGGTCAACTACCCTCTCGAACACAGTCAGGAAGGCCTCAATGTCATCCCCCGGCGACATTTTTTGTAGCTCTTCCCCTACAGACCTCCTCATGTTGGGGTTTTCTTTTGGCATTGGGACGGCCACCACCTCTCTGCCTCTGACCGACCCGGTTAGTACGACAATCTGCTGGAAAGGAGTTTCTTGATCTCCTGTTTGAACTCACTCGGTCTCCATTTGGGCTTGCTGCTGTTGTGCGCATCCGAGGCACCAATTTGTGGGGCTCAGCACAAAGTTCCACAAATCTTGCCAAAACTCAGAACATGACTTCTCTTTCCGCATGTATTGCAACAAAACTGTGCAATAATAAAGCCTTTTCCAGGAAGGTAAGAAACACACATGAAAAGTCTCACCGAACTAGCGTTAGGTCCTCAGTCCACAAGACTCACAGCTCAGACAGCAAACAGCTGGTTGGGTCCAGGTCAGAAAACCCCCCTTCTGACCTGAACCAGGCTGCCGTTAATCTGGCTATAAGACCCAAGGCTGGAGTACTGGAGGTGAACTTTCCCCACAGATCTCTTAGGGGCCTTTTTAACAGCATTATGAGTCCCTGGGCAGAGCTGTGACTGGGACACCAACCAAACCACAACACTCACAGCTATAAATATCCACATTATCGTAACAAACTTATATATCCTACAGCACCGTCATTGGAGACCCTGATCGGTCAGACACCAGCTCAGTTCACCACCACATAATAGTATTTTTTTTTTTTAAACGACTACAGCCACTGATCCAATTTAGAAGCACAATATAACCCCTGGCAGGAGACGTCCTATCTGAACCAGTCTTCTCTTGAATCGTCGTTTTTCCCTTTTCTTCTCCACCATGTCTAGACCCGCCTTGACAGCTTCTCCCACCCACAACTGCATCCTGCAGAATGTAATGGCAGAACATCTAGAATCCTACTTTATTAGAACTTCCCTGCCAATATCTACCACTTTTATGGGTGCCCCCATTAAGTAAGTAGGTAGTAATGTTGCCCACCATTAAGTAGGTAGGTATACAGCTCTTTGTAGATAGATATGCTGCCCCCATAGGTAGGTTTTCAGCCCCCCTGATGGTAGATTTACGACACCCTGTACAGAAGGATGATATACAGCCCCCTGTAGTTACAATTAGATATACTGCCTCCTGTAGCAAGGTAGGTATACGGCTCACTGCAGGTAGATATACTGCCCTCTGTAGATTGAGAGGTCCCTGTAGGTAAAATGTTCCCTGTAGATAGGCCCCCTTGCAGGTTATAGGACCCCTTGTAGGTTATGGACTCCCTGTAGGTTATCGGCTCCCCTCTAGGTTATATTCCCCTGTTTGAATAGTCGCCCCTGTAGGTTGTAGCCCCCTCTAGGTTACAGGCTCCCATCTATGTTATAGCCCCCTGTAGGTAATAGCCGCCCCTGTAGGTTATAGCCCCCTCTAGATTATAGGCCCCCCATAGGTAAAATGTAGCCCGTCTGACTTTGAAAAAACAGAATATTAAAAAACGCTACCTCGCTAAGGGCTAACAGCCTAGGAGACATGGCGGATCTGGAGCTGCACACATATGTGTCACTCAGACCTGCCACTGGGGCTGAGCCACACCACTGGGCAGGGTAGGCAGCTGCCTGGGAGGGCCCATTATGCTGGTGGGGCCTCCGTGCAACCGCCTACGCTGCCCAATGAAAAAGACGGTCCTGCTCAGTAGGTAGGTAGATAGCTCCCTGTAAGTAGTGTGAGCTTTAGCGGCTCTGGGATCGTGACACGCGTGTTTCTTCAGGTACAGACGGAGACAGATTCCAGGTGAAAAATACAGGGCCTCTGTATTTTATTAAAGCAGCAAAACATAAAGCAAGAGCAAGGCATGCACAATATAAAACAAAACAAAACCTGCTCGTCTGAGCTCTAACTAACAAAGTATCACTTTGTAGTAACGGAACAAAACCAGGTAGCAGCCCTGCTGGTTCCTCGGCCTGTCTCCTCTCCAGACTTGAAGGTAGCCTGGGAGTTGTAACCACCTCTATTCAGCTTACCTGCTGACTTATATATCCCAGGGAAAACCTGTAGTGGAACCATGGGGAGTGAGCACCCACCCTGCTCTATGCTCACTCCCAATGAAAGGCCAACCCGGGAATGGCTGAAAGCCACACTAATACATTAAACGTGTTAAACATATGTCGACAGTCTATACTGTCGACACCTATTTAACTTTGGCCTTTCATTCTCCCAAGGCTCCCTACTTTGGGGGCATGTGTATGGACATCGAAAGGTGCATGCAAGGACCCTGGCCGGGATGTATACTCCATTGTACACCCTTCCTGTTGTTGCCACCTTACAGTAGATATACTGTCCCTGTAGGTACAAGTAGATATACTACCCCCTGTAGGTATATATATATATAATATATATATATAATTATATCATTTTATATATTTTAATAATATATTATATATATATTTAATATATAAGCCCTGAGGGAAGGTGATAT
>JAODAL010058591.1:0-21996 GCA_025379985.1 Phyllomedusa bahiana | reverse complement strand
GACCCATTTTTGCAACTTTTTTGAAAATTTTTTTTAAAAAATTTTTTTGACTTTTTTTTTAAACCTTTAAGGGAAAGGGGGTGCCCCGGGTTTTCTGTTCCCCCCCCCCCGCGGCTTTCAAAAAGGGGGGGGCACCAGGGGGGGTTTTTTTTCTCTCGGGTTGGAGGTCGGGACCCGGCGGAGGAGGCCTGAAGGGTGTTAGAAAAGGGGTTCGGATGGATTCTGCCGTTTGAAAATCAGCTTAAAATCTGGGCCTTTAAACATTTTTGATAAAAAATTTGTGAACCGAAGAGTCTCAAAAGTATTTTTTCTTAATCGAAGCAAAATGGCTCTCTGGGAGTCCAATAGGTATCTCCCCTTTTTGCAGAAATGTGCCGCTGGCGGCGGTCTGGTGTGTACATGTATAATTACATGTGTGCCGCAGCCCTCCCAGTGGCCCCCAGGTTTTGCATACGTTTTTTCAGAAATTTTTTTGTGTGCAGAAACATAGTTATACTTGGTGTACTTTGATTTTAACCTATTTTGGGAAGGAAGGGGTGTTTCCCATTTTGGGTTTCGTCCCCGCCACTCTCACAGGCTGTCATAAAAGGGCAGCTTTGCAGGTTGGTGTTTTTTATTTTTTTTCTCTCTGAATAATGGAGGTCGGTTGCCAGCGAGAGGCCTGATTGGCTCGTTGAGAGGTAAAGATAGGGATAGGACTGCCGATTTAAAGATCACTTTGAAAGTAGTGGCAGCTTAAAAAAATGTTTTGATAAGATAGGGTGAACCGAGAGTCTCAAAGTTTTTTCTGTATGATAGATAGCATAAATGCTTCTTTAGGGATTTCCACGTAGTGTTATTGCCCTTTTTGCAGAAATTTTGCCGCTGGCGGCGGTCTGTGTGTGTACATGTATAATTACATTGTGCCGCAGCCCTGCCAGTGGCACCCAGGTTTGCATACGTTTTTTCAGAAATGTTTTTGTGTGCAGAAACATAGTTATACTTGGTGTACCTTGATTTTAACCTATATGGGAAGGAAGGGGTGCTTCCATTTGGGTTACTGTCCCCGCCCACTCTCACAGGCTGTCATAAGAAGGGCAGCTTGCAGGTTGGGTGTTTTTTATTTTTTCTCTCTGAATAATGGAGGTCGGTTGACCCAGCGAGAGGCCTGTTTGGCTCGATTGAGAGGTCAAGATAGGATGGGACTGCCCGATTTGAGATCACGTTGAAAGTCTGTGGGCAGCTTAAACATGTTTTGATCAAAAATATGTGAACGAGAGTCTCAAAGTTTTTTCATGTATGATAGATAGCATAAATGCTTCTTTAGGGATTTTTCCAAACGTAGTGTATTGCCCTTTTTGCAGAAATGTGCCGCTGGCGGCGGTCTGGTGTGTGTAACATGTAAAATTTAAACATGTGTGCCGCAGCCCTGCCAGTGGCACCCGGTTTGCATACGTTTTTTCAGAAATGTTTTTGTGTGCAGAAACATGTTATACTTGGTGTACATTGATTTTACCTATATGGAAGGAAGGGGGTGCTTCCATTTTGGGTTTCTGTCCCGCCCACTCTCACAGGCTGTCATAAGAAGGGCAGCTTTGCAGGTTGGGTTTTTTTATTTTTCTCTCTGAAAAAATGGAGGTCGTTGACCCAGCGAGAGGCCTGATTGGCTCGATTTGAGAGGTAAAGATAGGATAGGACTGCCCGATTTGAGATCACGTTGAAAGTCGTGGGCAGTTTTAACATGTTTTGATCAAGATATGTGAACGAGAGTCTCAAAGTTTTTTCATTTTTTGATGATAGCATAAATGCTTCTTTAGGGATTTCCACGTAGTGTATTGCCCTTTTTGCAGAAATGTGCCGCTGGCGGCGGTCTGTGTGTGTACATGTATAATTACAATTTTCCGCAGCCCTGCCAGGGGCACCAGGTTTGCTTACGTTTTTTCAAAAATGTTTTTGTGTGCAGAAACATACGTTTTTATTTGGGTTACATTGATTTTAAACCCTATATGGGAAGGAAGGGGTGCTTCCATTTTGGGTTTCTGTCCCCGCCCACTCTCACAGGCTGTCATAAGAAGGGCAGCTTTGAGGTTGGGTGTTTTTTATTTTTTCTCTTGAATAATGGAGGTCGGTTGACCCGCGAGAGGCCTGATTGGCTCAATTGAGAGGTAAAGATAGGATAGGACTGCCCGATTTGAGATCACGTTGAAAGTCGTGGGCAGCTTTAAACATGTTTTGATCAAGATTTTGGTGAACCGAGAGTCTCAAATTTTTTTCAATGTATGATAGATAGATAAATGCTTCTTTAGGGATTTCCACTTTAGTGTATTGCCCTTTTTGCAGAAATTGCCGCTGGCGGCGGTTCTGTGTTTTGTACATGTATAATTACATGTGTGCCGCAGCCCTCCCAGTGGCACCCAGGTTTGCTACGTTTTTTTCAGAAATGTTTTTGTGTGCAGAAACATTTTTGTTATACTTGGTGTACTTTTGATTTTAACCTATAGGGGAAAGGGAAAGGGGTGCTTCCCATTTTGGGTTTCTGTCCCCGCCCACTCTCACAGGCTGTCATAAGAAGGGCGAGCTTTTGCGGGTTTGGGGTGTTTTTTATTTTTTCTCTCTGAATAATGGAGGTCGGTTGACCCAGCGAGAGGCCTGATTGGCTCGATTGAGAGGTAAAGATAGGATAGGATGCCCGATTTGAGATCACGTTGAAAGTCGTGGGCAGCTTAAACATGTTTTGATCAAGATATGTAAACCGAGGTCTCAAAGTTTTTTCATGTATGATAGATAGCATAAATGCTTCTTTAGGGATTTCCACGTAGTGTATTGCCCAAAATGCAGGCCATGACGCAGCTAGTGCACGAGAATATGCAAAGGGCCCAGGCCGACCAGAAGCAGTGGTACGACCAGAACGCTTGTGAGAGGACCTACCAGGTGGGTCAGAAAGAGTAGGTCCTGGTCCCTGTACCACAGGACAACTTCAGGCAGCCTGGGAAGGCCCATATGTCGTGCACCAGCAGCTCAACGCAGTCACGTACTGGGTCACCCTGGACACGACCGGGGAAGGCGGAAGGCCTTCCACGTGAACATGATGAAGGCGCATCATGAGCGGGAGGTATGTGCCCTTCCCGTGTGCAACTTGCCCGAGGAAAGTGAGATGGAGAACCTCTTGGACATGCTTGACCCGGTCAGGGCAGGTGGGTCCATAGAGGATGTGGAGATTTGTGGACAGCTCCTGGAGGACCAACGGTCCCAGCTGTTGGCAACCCACTGCCCCTTCAAGGCATTGTTCACTAACGTGCCTGGAAGGACGGAGTCAGCCGTCCATCACGTGGACACCGGGGATCACCCCCAATCCGGGTTCAGCATATCGGATCCCCCGAAGTGCAGCAGCACATTCGGGAGGAGATTGACGAGATTCTGAAGATGGGTTTCATCCAGGCGTCCAACAGTGCCTGGGACTCACCTGTAGTCCTTGTCACCCAGAAGGATCTGACCACCCGATTCTGCGTGGACTACAGGGGGTCAAAAGCTGTCACGGTCACTGATGCGTACCCAATGCCCAGTTTTCGATGCCTGCTTTGATCCCGTTGGCCGGGCCCAGTACCTGCCATCAGGATCTGAGCCGGGGTTTCTGGCAGATTCCCCTGACCCGTGAGGCAAAGGGGAAAGCTCTGCCTTTTATCCCCCCCTCGGGCTGTACGAGTCCACTGTCATGCCCGTTTGGCATGAAGAATGCCCCTGCCACTTTTTCAGCGGATGGTCAAAAACGCTGCTCAAGGGGACTTGAAGGGTACGTGGCTGCGTACCTGTATGACATTGCCGTTTTCAGTCCCACCTGGGAGGACCCCTCCAGCACCTGACGCAGGTGCTTGGACGTATCCGCCAGGCAGGCTTGACCATCAAACCGGGAAAGTGCCAGCTGGGCATGAGTGAGGTCCACTACCCGGGGCACCGGGTAGGTGGGGGGGGCCTTGAAGCCAGAGCCGGAAAAGTGGATGCCATGCATCCTGGCCCACCCCCAGGACCAAGAAGCAGGTGATGTCTTCTTGGGCACGCTGGGTACTATGGAGGTTTGTTCCCACACTATAGTAGCCCGGCAAAGCCCTGACAGACCTCACCAGGAAGAGGTTGCCCTCTGCAGTCGATTGGACAAACGACTGCGAGACGGCCTTCCAAGCCCTCAAAGGGCCCCCTTGTCCAGCTCCCCAGTATACAAGCCGCCGAATTCACCCGGCAGTTTATAGTTTCAAACCGATGCCAGTGACTTTGGCCTCGGTGCAGTGCTCTGCCAGGTGGGCACAACAGGACAGGAACATCCCGTTATGTACCTGAGCCAGAAGCTCCTGCCGAGGGAAGTGGCCTATTCCACCATGGAAAAAGAGTGCCTGGCGATAGTGTGGGTCCTGCAGCGGCTGCAGCCCTATCTATACGGGCGGCATTTCATAGTGGAAACGGACCACAACCCTCTGAGCTGGCTTCACACGGTCTCCGGAAAACCCAAAGGGAGGTTGCTACGCTGGAGCCTGTCGTTCCACAGTACAACTTCGTATTCGCCACCGGAGGGGGCCGAGACCACCGCAACGCCCATGGGTTGTCCCGACAATGGGAGGGATCAGGTGGGCGTGTGCTGGAGCACCCGGGTAGGTGCTGCCCCCTAGCCCCTCAAAAGGGGGGAGGGGGGTGATGTAGAAGTCACTTTATTTTTATCCCCCCCAAATGACAGTTTTCTTCCCCCAAACCCTTTTACAATCCGCAGATCACAGCTGCCCTACCCCAGGCCACGCTCAATTTACATGTTTATCAGCCCCGCTCTCTTCCCCATTGTTAATGCCTCTGTAGGAAGTCGCCACAGCATGGGATCAACCTCTGAAAGGATCCTCAGTAATTTGATTAGCACTGAGCAAATGCTTCAAAAGACTTCATCAAAAAAACCCCGCCGGGTCGTCTCCGATTTGTCATATCGATTTATAGGCGATCCGCTCATTTAAATGGGGCAGGGCGAGTCCATATGCAAAATATGGAGCTACCCCACACGCACACACCCCTCCCCCGGTCTTCCAGGACGCATGGGGGCTGAGATATCCCGAATGGACCCTGGGCCCATAGGATGGGCATGTTTGGTGTCCAGGCGTCAGGAAAGCCCAGGCGGTTTTTGATGGTATCACCGGCCCCGGTTCTGTGCCGATGGCCCTGCCAAGTTATAGTCCCAATTTTTTTTTTGCATCAGAAACTGCGTGACCTGAGTGGGGGGGAGTGCATTTGGCCGTCCCAGGGGTGTGTAGGGGGCTGCCACGTGGGCTGTCCCCTCACAGATATAAGCCAGGAGCCAGGGGCGGCTCTTTCTGTTTTGATCCAGGGGGGTACCTGAGAGCAGGTCCGTGACATCATCTCAGCAGCCAGGCCACACCTGCCCCCATGCGGCCTTGGCACCCAAGCAAGCAACACACGGTAACTTGATATTTTAACTGCCTTTTGTCTGTACTCCATAATTGTATTTGGATCTTTTCTCCTACCTGTATATTGTTATCCATCGTGTATATATTATCTGTCTAGTGTGCCCTCCAAGGCTAATTAAATCTGTAACTTTAATCTGAGTTAGTCTGTCTTGATCAACGGCCTCACACGCCTAATACTCGGTCTATGATATATAGCTACCCCAAGGCTGGTTTCGGCCTTGTTATAAGATTGGTCACGGACCGGTCTTATAACTAAACCAGAAACTGGTGGCAGCGTTCAGGGTCCTGGGCGAGGAGAGTGATCTCTCGTCATCCCTGGTTCTCCTTGTGCCGGTGTGGGCAAGGGTAAACAGCGGACTAGGCTGTTTTCGTCACAGTCACCGATTAGTTGCCGGTGTACTTCACATTCCTCTTCCAAAAGAAATGGTCCTCTTAATTTTTTTTTTTAAATGATCATGTCTTACTGCAATTTTTATTCTCAGTTCCCAAAAGGTCATTTTGTGGGTATTGCGGTGAGGAGACTGTAAAAGACAAACCCTTGTACAAGGTTTCCCTGAAAAAATACGTATTCCATTTACTCACTTCATCTTTAAAAATTTCGCACTGTTCCAATGGTTTTGGGGTCGCTGGTGCTATTTTTTTTAGATACAGCTATAATCAAGGTCCTTTGGAACAACAGAAATGTGGCTTCTAAGTGGCATTTCTGCCTCACAATTTTTAACAGTGGCTGATGAGTCATTTTTATAATTTTTTGTGAAATACAGCTATACTACAGGTCCTATTTAAAAAAAAAATGTGGTTTCTAACAGACATTTGTTCTTCACAATTGTCTAGAGTGACCAAAGGGTCATGTTTTGAATTTTTGGGGGCATGTTGCTGTGAAATACAGCTATGCTACAGGTCCTATTTAAAAAAAAATGTGGTTTCTAACAGACATCTGTTCTTCACAATTGTCTAGAGTGGCCAAAGAGTCATGTTTTGAATTTTTGGGGGCATGTTGCTGTGAAATACAGCTATGCTACAGGTCCTATTTTTAAAAAAATGTGGTTTCTAACAGACATTTGTTCTTCACAATTGTCAAGAGTGGCCAAAGGGTCATGTTTTGAATTTTTGGGGGCATGTTGCTGTGAAATACAGCTAAGCTACAGGTCCTATTGGTTTCTAACAGGCATTTGTTCTTCACAATTGTCAACAGTGGCCGAACGGTCAAAGGTCTTAGCTCACACTTCCGCTTCCGCACTCTGCTTCAGCACGACTGGGCTTTTTTGCCGTGTTAATAGATAACGGACGCCAGCCCTGGCTCTCACCGCACCCACTGTAACTCCAGCCTTGCTAGCTGAACCTGCGTGATCCACGTTTACAGCCTCATCTGCCTTGATCAGTAATTTCCTTCAACCCACTTGACAGTAGAATGCAGGATTTTCAGACAGGCCTCATTGACCTAGTCGGGACATCTGTTTCGTTTGCTTCACATTCTAATGTCATGGTGGAACAATGTCACCAGTAAAATGGCAAGTAGCTCTAGCGGCAGCAGTATTTCAAACATTTTTTTTTAAATATAGTTCTTATTGCGAAATTTTCTGCTGATGGTCCATAAAGGCACCTGTGTGGATTTTTGGGTCATGCTGCGTTACAGTATATGGATAGTCAATGTCCATTTCACTAAAATACTGCTTCAAAGACTACTATCTTCTGGCACTTTTTCATCTGTGGGTCATGCAGATTTAAGGGTAATGCTGCGGTATAGGACAGGTATAGTCAATGTCCAGTTCAACTAAAATGGTTCAAATACTACTTTCTTCCAGCACTTTTTAATCTGTGGGTCATGCAGGTTTGAGGGTCATGCTGTGGTCCAGGACAGGTATAGTCAATGTCCAGTTCAACTAAAATGGTGGTTGAAAGACTCCTTTTTCCGTCACTTTTTAATCTGTGGGTCAGACAGGTTTAAGGGTCATGCTGCATTCCAGGACAGGGATAGTCAATGTCCAGTTCAACTAAAATGATGGTTCAAATAATACTGCCTTCTGGCACTATTTAATTTGTGGGTCATGCAGGTTTAAGGGTCATGCTGTGGTACAGGACAGGGATAGTGAATAGTCTGTTAGTTTTTTCCTGTGACTCTTGTTGCCTAATTGTCTTGCCTAAGATGTAGCACGTATCCATTTTACTGTGGATGTTAAGTCCAGCCTCTCCTCCCCTATTTGGGTGTAAGAATGAAGCTGTTGTTCCTCTCCCATAGACTTTAAGGGGTTTTGCCTCGATGTAATGTTGACGTGGGATCCTCCAAAATTGGTTTGTAATAACTTTTCTAAATATATGTGATTACAAAAATTGCAGTCTGAGAGAGCTACAGCCTTCCTTACATGCCCTTGGTTACTTCAAAGCTTCTATTAGATACGGCCTGACAAGAGCTGGACGGGCTTGCTTGCGCAGAGAGAGCTTCTTATCTGATGAGACTGAGCTGCAGAAGTTTTTAAGGCACCGGGTAGCAATATGTTTTCTTTTGTACTAGAATAAACTAGTTGTAGTGTGACTAGATCCCTGCTTTATCTGATGACAGGGAACATGAAGAAGCTTTCAAGCTGCTGTGGAGAAAAGGTGTTGTCTTTTGTATATAGAATCCACAAGTTATAGTTTTTTTTATTTCAGTGAACATGTCACAGGATCCCTTATGCAGCTTTGTGATCTGGCTGTGTGCATCTCTCTCTCTTTCAGCTCCGTGGTTTGTTTACATTAGCATCTTAGCAGATAAGGCTCCTCCTGACAGTGCAGTCTGAGGCTGTGTCTTGCTGTATTGACAATCCACTCTTGTACTGTTTATTATTTCACTTAAGTTTTGAGACGCTCCCTTGGATTCCTCACTCCTCACTGGCCCCCACCCTCTCTCCCCTGCAGCTTCATGACTCAGTGTGATTTGTTTACATCCTGCTATCATGCTGACCGGAGGTACGTAAATGGTCTCTTGGCAAATCCCCTTTAATGGTCATCGGCGATTATCTACTATCGGCTATCGGCATGATAATGGCATGATTTTTTTTTTTATCAGGTTTTATTTATGAACATTTTGTTTGTTTGAAAAACATACCATAGCACATCACAATGAAACACACATTCGTAGAAGTATTGCAGTTATTTCATAGATTACAGTCAAATATACACTCATGTAGCAGATAATACAGCATTCAGTGTTCTCCTGTTCCAGCTAATACATATATACTATAAGAAACTACAATCATCATATAGTAATCAAATAGATTGATTGTAGAAATGAAAACAGGAATGTTCTTGTATATTTTCAATGTGCTTGGACACAATAATCCTAAATCATACCTTCTGCAATTGCTTCTGTTGCAACTACCTACAAATCATCCATTCATCCCTACCATTCATACATATCAATCCCTGATCTGCCCCACCCATTCATAATCATTCACACAGTAAGTGCTGTAATCCAGTTGCTCCAGACGATCGAAAATCTCTTAGGGATACCTTTAGTGGCATAGGTGATCTTATACTTAGGTAGCTCTGCATTTACTAGCTGCTTCCAGTGTTCTAAAGAGGGCACCTTGGGAGGTTTCCAATTTAGAAGGATAGTTTTTCTGGCATAAAAGAGCAAAAGTCGCTAAAGGGTGCGTTCAGTTTTTCTGGGAACAAGATCCTCCACTAAGCCCAAGAGGCTGTTGTCTGGCGAAATTACATTAGGGAATCCCAACCTCTGATTTAAAAATTTGTGAATCTCCCGCCAATAACTTCTGCAGGACCGGACACTCCCATGTCATATGAATAAATGTGCCGCTCTCTTCACCACATCTAGAGCAGACCGCAGAAGGCAAACAATGCATTTGACAAGGTAGACTGGTGTAAGGTAGACCCGGTGTAACCATTTGATTTGAATTAGTTGGTCTCCAGCACTCAGAACTGACAGGCGCCAGGAGGACTTCAATTCTGAAAGTGCCTCACCAGGCAGGGATGGGATATCTCGTTGCCACCTCACTAAAGAGGCTGCCAACGGGGAGATCTGGCAACCCATAATGGCCTTATATATAGAAGAGACCGGTTTTTGAAGAGTACTACCCCTCTATTAGATTTGTCTCCAAGTGCCATATTCGAGGTTGGACCTGTGTCGTACCAAATTGTGTATAGCACACGCATGCTAAAGAAGGATCCCCTTGGTAGGTTAAAACCGAGTTGCATTTCTGAAAGGTCAGGAAATTTACTCCTGCTTATATAATTGGGTAAGGTTTTCATTCCACTTAGTCTACTCAGAACATAACCCGGCATCATCTAGTAGTTCTGGTAGTTTCCTATTGCACCACGAAGGTACAACAGGGGACCAGGCATTACTCTCATCCCTATGTCCATAAGGGTGGATAAAAGTTTTCCAAGAGTGAATTGCGGCACTCATCAGGGATGTGTAATTAAACTGCACACAATTACCCCTCCTATATGGCAAATTAGAGAGCCCTCCAAAAGACCCCACCAAGGCCGCCTCCAAGATACATATGCAGGGATTATTCTCGTTATCTCGAAACCATTGGGCGATATGTGTAGTTGGACAGACGACATAGTTGACATATAAATACGGGAAGCAAGTCACCTCTGTCATTCGGCGCCTTGAGGGTGGAACTATTCTAGACGTGGGGTTGGCACCTCCCCTCAGAAAGGAAAAAAATAATTTATACAGCAACACGAACTGAGATTTGGAGTAGAATTGGTGCCTGACACAAATACAAGTGCTTAGGTAGCATAAACCATTTTAATTTGTTTTACTCTACCGATGAGGCGACAAGGGAAGACCAGTCCATGTTTTCAACCTCGCCTCAGCTTGCCACACTACGGCCAATTTGAATATTTAGCTCATAATTTAAAACTTGCAAAAAGAAAATAAATCTTTGTGTATTCATAACTTCCTAGACATTGAAAAACAGTGTGTCTTCTGCACATTTGGATATAGGGGCCACAGTGCGAGTTCAAAATTTTCCAGCCAAACAGGTAGGGACTTTTCCCAATTCACTCTCAACCCTGAGTAATTCCCAAAAGTATCCTACGTCTCTAAGTAGGAATTCAGTGAAGCCTTCAGGATCTCCCAAGTATTCGTTGTAGAGCGGAGTTTTTCCTTAATCACCAGTAATTACCCCATCCTGTATACCTACTTGTGATTATTTATCAGGGATTGTGTTGAGCGATTATTATCGACAAAGTTTGAAATCGGCACAGTTTTTATGTTGATCGGATTTTATAGATCACACGATAATTTAGGTTAAAATCTGTGCATCATCTTGTAATATCGCGCCGTTTTCGGCACTTCCTGTCCTTTGGCGGCAGCAAAACAGCTTACAGAATAGAGCACGGGGCTGAGATGTGTGTGCGACGTATGGACTGGGATGTGTATGGTTGCGATTGGCTGGAAATCACATGACCTCGTTTTACCATAGAACAGCCTTCCTGTTCTTTGACAGTGTCTGTCAGCGTTCATTGCAGTAGGACGTGCGCCTCTGCCTGTGTCCCAAACAGTCAGCAAAAATTATTCTATTTCTTCTCAGAGAAAGCTCTACTGTGAGCTGTGATCCTTCCAACGTGGTTAGATCAGAGCTTTGAAGGGTTTATGTAGTTAGGGAGAGAATTTTAAAGGAGCATCTACGCTGTAAAGTCCATGGGGAGGAGCGGGTGGGAGGGCCAGGGTGGGGGGGGGGTCCGCGGAAGCGAAACACAGGACAAGCTCTTTAAAGATTACTGGATATAGTTCGCCAAGACTAGTTTGTGTAGGAATTGCACTGCAATTGCTTTATTATTAACAGTTTTTTCTATTGAAATATTTCCTGGATAGTGGGCAGCTCTGTACTTATAGTAGGATACACATCTTTGCTAGTAACTGCTGGTCATCTTTGTTAGGTGCAAAAACTCCACTTTTATTATTCAAGTTTACATTTCAGATAGGTGTTATTTTTCACAATTTTGCCCATTCAGCTTTGTGGATATAGTCACCTTGCAGTTAATTTAGATCCAGCCATATCTGCAAAAATAAAAATTATTATAAAAATATAAAAAAAATATAGAAACCAGTAATAATAAAATACAAATTAAAAATTATTTATTCAATAAATATTAGTTTGCTTAATATAGTTTTTTTTTTCTTATTATTTACTTTTTACAATTAAAATATATAACAATAAAAAAAATATAACAAAAATGTATAATATAAAAATAAAATACGATCAACTCAAAAAAATTTGTGAGTCTGCATAGGTTGGATAGGTGCAAAAATATCCTTTCTATTTCGAATTACGTTTCAGATACGTTGTTTTTTTCACTTTGGCGCTGTACAGCTTTGTTGATAGAGCTACTTTGCAGTTAAATGTGGGAATACAGCAAGTTTGTAATCACTCACCGCGTGAATTGAAAGGTGCCAAAAAATAACATTTATTATCCGTATAAATATCAGCACAGGTGTATTTGTGCAAGATCTTTAACATAGCTAGCATCCCTGTATTGAGACAACCCATTTACTACAATAAAAAAAGAGAAACTAAGACATGGGTGGGATTACCATCCTATTTTTAAAAATTGTGTTTTCTAGAATTTTAAACTACTAAAAACTTGCATGTACTAAATTAACTGGTAAAAAATCCTCTGAATTGTACAACAGGAGGTACAGGAAAACTTGACCCAAATGTGGTTATTCAGAGGACATGGAGTATAGAGAACTGGAAGAGAACAAAGTACAGAGACAATTTCCTCAGCACGTTGTGTAAAATGAGTAAAAATGAATGCAAGAAAAAGGGCACCTGGGTGTAACAGGAGCGTTAACCACCAGTATTTCCAAGTGAAGCTCAAATTGGTCCGCACTCATACGGAGGGGCAAGCGCTACCCAGACAGGGACAGTATATGTCCTGTGGAAACTAAAATGGTGGTTGAATAGACTCTTTTTCCGGCACTTTTTTAATATGTGGGATCATGTTGATATAAGTGTCAGGCTGCGGTCCAGGACAGGGTTATTCAATGTCCTGTTCAACTAAAATGGTGGTTGAAGACTCCTTTTTCCCGGTAAATTCTTAATTCTGGGGGTTTATGCAGGTTTGGGGCTTCATGCTGTGGCCCAGGGACTGGTATAGTCAATGTCCTGTTCATACTAAAATGGTGGTTTGGAAAAAACTCATTTTTCCGGCAACTTTTTTAAATCTGTGGGGTCAGACAGGTTAATGGTCATACTGTGGTACAGGACTAGGCATAGTCAATGTCCTCAGTTCTTCCTAAAATGGTGGTTGAAAGACTCCTTTTTCCGGCTCTTTGTTAAATCTGGGGGTCATGCAGGTTTGGGGCTCATGCTGCGTTCCAGGACTGGGTTATTCAATGTTCAGTTCAAATAATATAGGCTGGTTTCAAATCATACTGCCTTCTGGCACTTTTTAATTTGTAGGTCTGCAGGTTTAAGGGTCATGCTGTGGTGCAAGACAGGGATAGTGAATGGTCTGATGATTTTTTTTTCTGTGGCTTTTATAAACCTAATGTGTGTTGCCCTATGATGTAGCATGTATCCATTTGACTGTTGTGGATGTTAATTCATATGCTTCTCCAGCCCTGTTTTGGGTTAGTAAAAATAAAGGAGTGTTGTTGCACTCTTCACATAGACTTTAAGGGTCATCGGTGATAATTCTGTCATCGACCATCGAATATCTTATTGGTTATTGCGTTATCGACCATCGACCGATGACGATAGTCATCGTAATCGCTCATCACTAATCAGGATTAGATAGAGGTTCCATGATGAGGGCAAAACAGTGTTAGCGGCAAACGAGGACACCCCTGTTCTAGTGCCCCTCTTCAAGCGGAAATGGGGTCAGACAATTATCTTCACCTTACTCTCGCTGTAGGCGTAGATACATAGACATATCCATTGAATAAAAGGATGCGGGAACCCATCGAAATAAGATTGCCACTCTTAATCTCCACTCAATAGAGTCAAAACGCCTTTTCGTTGTCTAAGGCAGCAATCACCATCCTACCCGCGTTGTCATGAGTCACCTGCAGATTGGTATATAACCTTTGTGTTTATTCTTCAGTTGTTCTCCCTGGCATAATATTCCCGATTGATAGTTCCCAATAGAGACAGAATCCCCCAACTAGTGAGTCACTTAGCACAATGCATTAGCTAAAATTTTGGCATTCTTAATTCAATAATGATATTGTCTATAGGAACTCCACAATGGTCTGAGGTCTGCTCGGCTTATGTTTTATTGTGATTACTGCCTCAAAAAGAAGTGATAGGGAGTCCTCCGTGGCCAAGCGGCAATACAGCTTTCCCAACTTTTGCCTCACTGTTCCAACATCTTGTTTGTACCACTCAACTGGAAAAGGCTGTCAGGCCAGGTGTCTTATGTGTTGCTTAGCCTCCCTGATCACACTCTACCAAATCTCTCCCGTAGATATGTCTTCTGCACAAGTCCTTCCAACACTCTGCCCCACTTAGCCTTAGTTGATCAGTTGACTATTAAGTGTTCTTTTTCCCGTCTTATACCTTGGCAATCTGGATGTGTCAAGTTCACTGTATCAGTAGTTAAGATGCAAACTGCTCACTTTATACTGGGTGTAGGGTTCTGATGGGCACAATTCCATCCCTTGGCAAACCACATGGCCACTCTGTCATTGGCGCTTCAGTTCGAGGCTAAATAAGACAATGCCCTACCATTTTTATTCCCCTCAAGAAAAATTTTTTGTTTCTGCATATAGGAGGTCTCTTTTGGGTATGACCGTTTCAAATGCAACGAGTAGGTCCGTTGACGCGACCAACAAGGCCCTCCCTAGTCGATGAAGATGGATTGTTACAAAGCACGTTTCTCCTTAGGTAATAAAACTCAACTTCCAACTTTCCCTAACCCACCTTGTAGTCGCAGATCGGCCCTATGTGATGCGATTGCCCCGATATGAACCCCCCTCAGCACAGCCTGGAGGCATTCCCAATTCAATTCAGAAAGGGGTTGTCTACCGACCCCTCTTTGCCACATCCCAATAAGTTGTCTTATTTGTTCCTGGCATGTGTTCAGGCAACTTTGGGACATCAAGCCATCTAGGAGTCCAATCTCCAACAGCCTTCCCGAGATCGCACTGGTGAGACTGGAACTAGTTTCAGGGGCGCGTGGTCCGATATACCCCTAGGCAGATACTACCACACTGGTATCATATTGCAAGTATCCTTGAGCAAAGGCTAAATCCAGGCGAGATTATGTCATTATGCTGATGAGAATGACGAGAACTGACGTGTCTGCTGATGGAGGCCATCGCCATGTTTCAACCAGGCTATTTTGCTGTCGCCCAGTCTCTAAGGCCACATGTTATGCTCCATCCCCGTTGAGGTCGAAGTCTATCTAAATCTCTGGTCCAGGTGATGCATTAAAGTCCACCAAGATGAAGCATGCGGAATCCCCGAGTATTGTGAGATTTTTGTACATGAGGGCATCTAAAACCCCACCCTGTGGAACGGTAGGTGGGACATATATTCCCCAATTAAAAATTCAGATCCACAGGCACGTATATGTAGAAGCACATACCTCCAGATGGGTCTATGTGCAGATACTGTACTGGTGTGGCAAGAGACTTTTTAATCAATAACGAGACCCCCCCGTGCATTAGTTGGAAGTACACTGCGTGGTATGCCATCCCTAACAAGGACGCTCAATGCCAGTATCTTCTGTCCCCTCCGAAAATGTGTTCTTGGAAAATAATTATATCAGGATTATGAGTTTTTACATAAATCAAAAGCCAACGCCCTTTTCAGTTTGCAATTTAACACACCCCGGACATTCCAGGATACAATTCTTACAATCAGCCATTATAATAATATGGACAAAGAAAACACAATTTAAACCAACCAGCAGACCAAGGGTATCAATACAATTAGCTACAACCAATTCAACTAAAAACATACTCAACCATAACATGCGTCTGACACAAAGCCACCACACCACCCTGCTCAAAGCCAACCCACTTGCTCGATACTTTGGTTCCCTAACATAGCAATCAACTGTTAAAAGAAACAGATCTGAAAAAAGTCACCAGGGGCGCTACTAGTCTTACACCCAATGAAGAACAAAAAAAAAAAACCTGTTATGGGTGTGTTGTAAAACTCTAAAAGAAAATCTTCCTCTTGGCTCCTGTAAAGAAGAAAATGGACCTGAAAGGGAAGAAAAAAAATTAAACAAAATGTTTTGATAGGTGAGAAGAATCATGAGGTAAAACTGCCATCAGACGACAGTACCGCCTTGTCCTATTATCAAACTTGTCTCATTACATGCCGTGTTCCATATTAATCAGTGTCAGCGTGTGTTCAGGAGTAGCCTATCAAGCCATAGGATGCATCTTCTGTTATTGTGAAGAAGAATGTGCAGTTCTCGGTACTGAATCTCACATTAAAGTGGATAGAGCATCGCGTATTTAATCCCAGCAGTCCTCAGATGCTCGCACTTGTGTAAATTGCCACCTTTTGTTCTGGACATCGGAGGTGAAATCAGGATAAAAGGATAATTTACTGTTTTCATAAGCAATGTCCCCCTTCCACCTTGCAGCTGACAGGACGAGATCTCTGTCCCTATAGTTGAGGAGCTTCAGGATAAAAGGACGAGGTGGAGCACCCGGTGGCAGCGGCTTAGTCGGAACACGATAAGCTCTTTCAACTACAAAGCTGGGGGAGATTTCTATAGGAGCTAGGACTTCCTTCAGCAAGTGTTCCACAAACTGCTCTGGAGATGAGCCCTCCACTCGTTCTGGCAGGCCCAAGATTCGTACATTATTGCGCCTTCTTCGATTCTTCGCATCCTCAGCTCTGGCCTGTAGAGTTTTGACTTGTTGTTGAAGGGTGCGGATAGACTCCTGATTGGCATTGGAAATGTCCTCTACCTCACTAACTCTGCGCTACGCTTCCACTGTGCGCTTCCTAATTTTATCCATATCATGACGGAGCTTGTTGACGTCCATCTGTAATAAATCTATTTCGGTGGTCAAGGTGGCCTGGCAGGTCGCGATGGCCGCCATTTTTTTTTTCAATGTCAAAGGCCCCGCTGGATGAGGGCCCAGAAAGGAAGGATTCATCGGTTTGGCTCATCATGTCTATTGTAACCGGTTTTGGTGTGGAAGAGGGCGCTGTGGAAGCCCTGCTGCGTCCCATACGTACAATGAACCACAGAGGCAAAGCTACAAGAATTCCGGTTGCGGGCATCAGGGTGCGGCAGTTCAGTGAAAACTTAGAAGATACTTGGAGTTATGAGCTCGGAGTCTATACAGAGCTACAATGCAGGAAGATAATTATGTTATAGATGACCAGCAGGTGTCACCCCAGTCTTTCAAGTAGTTTATGACAAGTAATTGTGTGGAGGCCAGAAGCCTGATATAGTGGAGCCGTGTTTGTGACACAGAATAAACTAGTGCTGTTGCCTTCAAGAGGACAGTGACAAGTGGATTGTCCCGGATATAAAGGCCATTTTTGAGTAAGCACAGCCCTGGCCCCCACCGAGGAGGCGTCGACCTCTAGAAAGAACGGTTTCTCCGTATCAGGCCGGGAGAGTATGGGTGCAGAGGCAAAGGTCGAACTTAAAAAAGGCTTCTGCTGACGGCGTCCAGAGCTTCGGATTAGCATTCTTCTTGGTTAGCACCACTATAGGTGATACCAGCGAAGAGTAATGTGGGTTGAACTGTCTATACAGTAATAATTGGCGAAACCCAAGAACCTATGTATGGCTCGGAGACTCACAGGTCGTGGCAAATGTAAAACGGCAGACAATTTTGCGGGGTCCTTTTGTAGGCCCTTGTCGGAAATGATGTAGCCGAGGAATGGAAGAATTTTCTGATGGAATAGGCACTTTTCGGGTTTGGCATAGAGGCGGTTAGTCCTTAACCACTTGAGGACCTGTTGCACATGGACTTGATGGGATTCAGGATCGGTAGAGAACACCAGGATGTCATCCAGATAAACGATTACACATGTGTACAGGAGATCCCTGAATATTTCGTTGACAATTTCTTAGAAGACGGCAGGTGCATTGCAGAGTCTGAAGGACATGACAAGGTACTCAAAGTGCCCGTCGCGGGTATTGAAGGCAGTCTTCCATTCATCACCCTCACGAATCCGAATGAGGTTGTAAGCCACTCGCAGGTCCAATTTAGTGAATATCTTGGCTCCCCGAAGCCGGTCGAAGAGTTCCGTGATCAAGGGCAGTGGGTGACGGTTCTTTACGGTAATTTTGTTGAGCCCCCGGTAGCCAATGCAAGGACGTAGGGAACCATCCTTCTTTGTAACGAAAAAGAACCCGGCCCCAGCTGGAGAGGGGGACTTGCGTATAAATCCCTTCTGGAGATTCTCCTTTATGTAGGCAGACATAGCCAAGGTCTCTGGTACCGACAGTGGATAGACCTTGCCCCGTGGAGGAGACGTCCCGGGCAGAAGGTTAATAGGGCAGTCATAGGGGCGATGAGGAGGCAAAGTCTCAGCTTGCTTTTCGGAGAAGACGTCCGCAAATTCTTGATCCTGAGCGGGAAGGCCCGCCACAGGCTTCGGCGGTACAGGAGGAGAAGCGGAATGCATCGGGCGAGGTGCCACCAGCCAGCGAGACTGACACTCTTGCCCCCAACGCAAGACTTTGCCCGTCTGCCAGTTGAGTACGGGAGCATGGCACTGCAGCCATGGGAGACCCAGAAGAATGGACGAAGAGTACCAGGGTAACACGTAAAACTCAAGTCTCTCCTTATGCAGTGCCCCCACTTGAAGGAACAGAGGTTCAGTGCGGAACCGGACTTGATCACTGAGGATCTCCCCACTGACAGAGGAGATGACTAGGCGTTTCTCCAGGTGGACCACAGCAAGGTTATGCTGGGACACTAAGGCAGCATCCAGGAAATTTTCAGCTGACCCAGAGTCCAGGAAGGCAGAAGCTTGAACCCGGATACCTGATCCAGTGCCGAGTAGAACGGGTATGGTCAAATGAGGAGAGGCCTTGCTCTCACCTAGAGATGCCTGTCCCACGTATCCTAGGTGTGTTTGTTTTCCTGACGAAGTGGGCATCCCCAGAAGAAATGTTTGGGGCTGGCACAGTAGAGGTATAGGTTTTCTTCACACCGCTGGGTCAGCTCCTGTGGAGTCAGGTGAACTCTGTCCACTTGCATGGGTCCGTCAGTAGCAGGCAGGGAGGACAACTGTGGTGGCCTCTGGAATACAGGAGCTAGGCAGGGAAACCGCATGGTTCAATGACAGTTCCGAGGCCAGGGTGCGGAACTGTACCGCGTAATCGCCCACCGAGAAGTCACCTTGACGCAGATTTAGTAAGGCAGATTCAGCAGAAGAGGCTCGGGCGGGTTCCTCAAACACGCTGCGGAACTCGGTGAGGAAGGCGGCGAGGGTAGCCCTGACCGGATCGTCTCTGTCCCACAGAGGGGTAGCCCAGCCCAGAGATTTCCCGGAAAGAAGGCTGACCACGAATGCGACCTTCAACCTTTCCGTAGGGAATTGGTTCCCCATTAACTCGATGTGCAGGGAACATTGGGTGATGAAGCCAAGCACAAGCCCAAGCATTGGAGTCCCCATCGAACTTAGACGGCATAGACAGATGGAGCCTTGGACCAGCAGCCGGTGCGGAAGCCGAAGGGACAGCGGAAGCCACAGGAGCGGGTGTTGCTGTGGGTGGCCCGGCACTGCTGCATCATGGCGGAGAGGTGGCTGAGTTCCTGGGCCTGTTGACCCCATCTGCTGGGATTGATGCCCACGATGGGGGGGTTAGGTCAGCGACGCTAGGCAGAGGCACCTTGGCGGGATCCATGGCCGGATCTTACTGTCATGGGCAGCAGTAGTGGATCCTCTGGACCACCGCAAGCAATGGCATAAGCCACGCTAGGGAGCGGAATCTAAGTAGGTCCCGGTTTTCACCAGAGCCCGCCGCAAAACGGGATGGACTTGCTGCGGCGGGATTTCAGGTCGCTTCCACTGAAATGATTGTTTGCAATGGCACCCAAGGGTGAGGGGGTTTTAAAAAATCATGGGTAGGTAGTCGGGGCGGGCAATAAGGGGTTTCAGAACAGGCGGCAGAGGTTGTGGTTTTGGAGGGACGTAGGCAAGAAGGTACGGTAACGGTTGACGGAAGGCTCAGGAATCTTTCTCAATCGAAAAGGCACTAAAAATGGGGCAGGGAACCGGAAGAGGCGGTTTAAAATAGGGCACGACCGGCAAACAAATTTACGGGGTTGGCCCTTCAAATTTTTAAACCTGCCTGGGGTAGCGGGCCCCGCGCGCCGCCGGACAGAGCCCTCCCAAGCGGGCTGGCGGGGTAGTGTGCCAGGGCCGGGCAAGGAAAAAAGCGCCCCCGTGACCCGCATGCAGGTCGTTTTTGCCTTGTAGGGGCACGGATGGCGGGGTTCAGGGTGAGGGCACCCGTGCAGTCGAGTTAAAATGACAACCAGTGGTTTAGAATATAATTTTTTCTATAAAATGTCTGTGAAAATTTGCTTTGGGAAAAACCCTTAGACAAATAAAACAGTGTTCTTAACTTATACTTAGCAACAGGCAACTAGGTTTTAAAAACAGAATTTTTTTATTTTGGAATTTCTGTGAAATGGGGTCTTGTGGAAGAACGTGTCTTTTTATACTGCTGTCCCCCAAAACTGCAAAGGAAAATTTTGGGGCACGGAATTTTACTTTTTTGCAAGAAACCAGTATAGCACGCGATTTCTTTTTAGAGCGTTTTCCCTAACAGGTCCTGTACACTGGCTGCCCATATTATTCAGCATGGACTTTTGGGCCAGAAGGGTTTTTTCGCAAAAAAAACGTATATCCATGATTTTTTTAAAATTTTCATAACAGTGCCCTTGCACGCTGCCCCCAAAACCCAAAACTGCAATCCCCCCCCCCTCCCAAACCCCCCCCAAAATGCAGCAAGGAATTTTGGGCAATGCAAAGAAACAGTATGCGCTTTTTTTTAAAAAATCTCTGACTATACTGTCTAGGATTCCTTAATTTGCTGTCCCCCTAACCTAACTAATCTATTAGCAGCTTTTTCTTTTTGAAATCACTGGAAATGGTGTGTTCGCACCTTTGGTTACGGCCACATAATGTAATCTTCCCCCCCCCCCCCCCCCCCCGGAAAAACAGTGAATGATAAAACAAGGGGGGAGGTTATAGCAGCCCAAAGAGATCTTTCAACCCCCACTGGTGAGTTTTCCGACCCCTTGTGCTCGCACTGATTGGCTGGCCACCAAAAGTAAGGAAAAGCAAAAATGGCATGATCGAATCCTTGATCGGATTTATGTCCGATTTTAAGGGGAAAAAAATCAGATCGAAAGAGATCGAGGTAAACGTAAAAATAGACTCGATTTCAACTTTTCTCGATTAAACTGCTCATCTCTAATTATGATAAACCCATTCAATCTTAGCGGAATTATAATTTTTCATAATCTGTATCATGTAGAAATTTTGAGACATGAGGATAAGTTTCTTGGTTTTTGTTTGTACTCCACGTCTGGTACATCATGTACTAATTTCCAGCAATAATCAGCTAGCATTGATGGATTCCAGTAGCCTTTGGGAATTTCTTTTATCTTGGAAAAATCTTTGGGGAAAACCCTTTGTCATGTTTTCCCCACTGACTGCCCCCAAAATCTGCAGGGAAAAAATTTTAAATGTGATTGCAGAAAATAAATTCAAGAAGGTTTTCAAAAGTTCTGTGTTGTTGCTCGACAGTTGCCAAGGAAATTCTCGCAAATATTCTTGAATGATTTCCCAGCAATTTTTTGAGGCCCCAGCAGCAGCTCTTTGAAGTGCTTGTCATTCATGATGTGTCAGATTTGTGGAACAACAAAAATGTCTTCCTTAATCTTGGCACTGGTTATTCTTGGGAACATTTGTTGCAAATAATGAAAACATTTTGCTTCCTTGTCTATTACTTTCACAACATTTTTCATCAGCCCAATTTTTATGTGACGTGGAGGCAGAAATATCACTTCTGGGTCCACAAATGCTTTATGTGCAACTTTTTTTTGCCTGGGAGTCAAATGGTTACTGATTGTCGACTTCACTCTACTGCAATGTGACTGCTTAGTATAGCTGTCCTATTCACAAATGAAACAGCAGTACTTGGTATATCCGAGCTGTAATCCAAGCAGCAGTGCCAATAGTTTTAAATCTCCCGAGAGTTCCCGTAGTAGTTGTGTACTTGATGTGTTTCAACAACAATTCCATCTTCTCATATGTTTTTTCATGTGTGCAATATAGCCAACAGGTATGGAAGGATGAACATTTTCATTGCTGCACCCCACTAGGCATCTGCATATCATAAGATATTATGGGAAAAGGGAAAGTCTTTTTGCCCCCTGTTTGGTGTAGCAAATACTCAATTTGTTTGACTCACTTAGGGGGGACATGTCGGGAAAACTGTCTTGGTCTAAGGACTTTTTGGTTCCCTAGAACCAATTGGGATCCCCTTTCTTTTTCAGGATTTTTGGAATGAAAGGGGGAAAAGTGATTGGTTGTATGGGCAACAAGAAAAGTCTTAGCCAAAAAAATTTTTAGACTGTCCCCTTTCTTTAGAA